>JNEY01001549.1:0-12401 GCA_020875895.1 Aphelenchus avenae
AGTCCGGAAGGAACTCAAGAGTTCCTGGATGCCACGCACACACTCATGGAGAATTTGCGTCTGCTCATCATCGCGCAAATGGGCGAGCATGTGAGCACCTCCAGCGACAGCAGTGTGTCAAGTCTGTCCGAGATGGAAGCCGATGTGCAGGAGAATAAGGAAAATTATTACCTGTGAATATTTTGAACCCGAATAAATTATCTGGCTATATGCTTTTGTTTCGTGCATTCGTGGTATATTCCACATGCCATACTTTTGTTACTTTATTCGCTAGACGTTTCTCAGCATGCATTCAGATGGATTTCACTGCACTCGCTTCTTACCCGTTTGGCGCCACACCGGACCCACATCTTCCGCTCTACCAGAAACGTAATCATGCCCTATCATTTGTGAAAAAATGTAATATTTTCAGGCGCCGTGTTTTTCAACTGTAGGCGCTTCCGTGAGTGCTACACGGAACTTATGCAGCTCGAAGCGGTTGTGGACGACGAAGACATGACGACAACCGGAAAACAGAAATTGCAGCTGATCGTCTCCATCCATTGCCTGCTGTGCGTCAACAAGTTTGCATACGGCTTCTGTCCCGGTGCGACTCAAGTGCTCATGGTGGACACGGGCCGTGTCATTGACGAAATACGAGCCAGGATCAGGTCGCTGGCAGACGAGATTGAGACAATTACGCTTTCTTCAAGCAGCGATGATGAGGAGAATCCGGATATGGCAAACGTGAAGGTGGAGGAGGAGTAAACAAGTGACCAGTTATGTATTTATTTTGAGAAATCAATAAAATATGTGTTGCAGCTGCAGTTTTCCAACGTGGTATACATTCCACGAGCTATACTTTTATTCTAAATTCTTGCACCTTTTTGTGATGTCATTTACAGAATGCTCATCCTTGACGCAGTGAAGCTGGAATCTCTCAAATTTCTCTCACCTGACGATTGCGACGCAGTGCTCATCTCATCACGGCGTGGAAGGGCCTTCGTCGAGTCACATCAGACCGTCCTACAACTACGCGTCCTCAACCTCAGTGTGCAGAACGTTCACACCCACAGCCAACTCGTTCAACGATACCGACTCAGCTACAACCGTGTCACTGGAACGGTGAATTTTCCTTTTGAGAGGCCCGCATATCCTGAAGGACGGCTCCGTTGCGGTAGCACCGATGCGTTTCGCGCTCTGGCGGCCCACCTCAAAAACGGATGGCTATCGTACGTCACTATCAGTGCTCAGCTCAGCCACTTTGTCGGATCGGTAATTCTTGTATACAAAATGGGGGCTAGATAGTTTTGTTTAGAACCCGAATGCCGCACTCCTTACGTTGTGTCGTCAAATTGCTCCTCTCGCCAAACGCTGGCGCAATGGCATCGCAATGCTTCATACCGTACCGCAAGAAGAGGACGCACTACGCACATACTTGAGGCTTTTTCGTAACTGTCGCGAAGTCTGCCTTGGCACGATACACCCCCTTCAGAGTTTTAGCATGTTTTGGAACGCATACGGCTCCTTCGCCTCCAATGCGCATACCCTTTCTATTAGGAAATTCATCGGTGTTGATTTGGAGCTTGTTGTTTGCTGGCTGTTGACGCCAAACTCCTTTGATCGATGTCTTACTATTCACGAAGGCTCAGAAGAAGCCTATCATCTTTGTGTCCTGCTGCATTCAGCCTTTGCCAAAATATCTCATCCACTCTCACACTGTGTCACCCTGATTATCTGGAACCATTGGGCTTATTGGCCTATAAGTCAACAACACAAAACCCACCTATTTAGTTTGAGAATTCCGTCTGACCAGCCCGTGCTCAGTGAGCACAGTTCTCTCGAATTTCACGAGTATGCTCTGCTCGGCCTGCATCCGTTTAACGCTGCTATGTTACGTATTAAGCCGATTCTAAAATAAACCGCTATTTTGATTTTTTTAATGCAACCAAGTTTTGGTGCTTGGGTTCAGTATTTGTTATATTTAGCAAAACCGTATCTAATGCAGTTTAAGGCCCATGTCTCGAAAGCGACGCACCTATTCGCCTCCATATACCAGGACACCGAAGCGCAGACGCTTTACCTCGTGTGAGCCACTTGTCACACCTGAAGAGAGTGTTGCTCGGGGCCTTCTTCCGGACAAAAAGGTAAACCCAAACGTTCTGGTGTTTGCATTAGCATAGGCCTTTAGGCACGCCTCTGTCTATCGGATCATGTGCGCGAGCTGGGTGTGCGCACGGTTACAAGCAGGAGGTTTCGACTTACGCGCTACCGCTCTGAATTTATCCTCTTTGACATGCACAAATGCTCAGACCCTGACTTTCTTCTCCGGCTAGCGTTTAACAAATGCGTCGAATCCGCGTTGGCAAGTGCGCGCGGGAACGGCATTCGGCCTACACACTTTGGCATGATTATACGATCTGCCAACCTGAATCCCCAGATTGAGGTAGCGCGTTCCCGGTTACATTCGATCGTTCCGCTTTATTTAGATACCTCTTGCACGGCTCGAGTTTAATCCGATCTACAGCATTTACAATCTCTTCATGGATGTTGAGCAGAGCAAGAAAGAGGAAGATGCTAGCCTTCTCGGGGCACCTATTGAGGTCGACGTCACTGTGGCACAAGGCATCTCTGGAGCGGGACGACCCAAGAATTTCGTGAAGCATAACATCGATCGACCGTCATGCCTCATCGAACCAACGTATCCCACAGACGACAACTACTGTATGTTTGCTGCGGTGGAATTGGCACGTCTCTACAAGAGCCGAGAGCTGGACCGTAAAAACCAATTTCCACAACTACTGAAAAACCCGAAGCGACTGCGAAGCAAGTACATTCTGCCTCTTCTCTGCGCCGCAGGTATCCCGAAAGACCTTGCCGAGTACAACGTCGAAGTGCATTTACAAGCGGTCCAAGACTACTTTGATCTGAAATATCCTGGTCGCTACGAGATTCTCGTCTTCTCTGCGTATGGCAACTACAAACCGTCATGGCGAGGCTGCAAAGGCAGACGACAACAAGCACTCTTCATCTATCACGAGCAGCTGCCCGACACGAGCGGGCACTTTTACGGAGTGCGGTCAATAAGCCGGTTTCTGAAGCGGTCTCTATACTGTACTTTCTGCGAAATGCCCTACAAAAACAAGCAGAGTCATCGCTTTCGATGCAAAGCCAAGTGTGTGAATTGCTCGGAAATCGGTGCCGACTACCCGTGCAAGCCCGTCCCGGACTACGTGCAACCATGCGTCGACTGCGATAAGATCTTCCTGAATCCTGTTTGCTTTACGAAACACAGGCTGAACCGCACATGCGCTCAGTATCGACGATGTGCAGAATGCGGAGTGATACATGCGCGCTGGGTGCAACACGAATGTGGATCGACGTACTGTCGGGTTTGTCACGTCTATCATCAGCGTGATGCAGGCTGCTTCATCGCAAAGGTTAAGCCGCCAAAAAAGGTGACACCATATCGTCTCGCAATCTACGATATGGAAACGGATCAAAGCACCGAGGTCAATCCGAGGAAGTTCGAGCATGTGCCTAACTTTATCAGTTGCAATACGATATGCACTCGGTGCATTGCGCAGGATCGCTGGCAGCGGCCGCTGGCGAAAGGAGAATGCAAGATCTGCGGCGACTACCGGCGGCGCACCTGGAGTGTACGTGCATTTCAAGAAACATCGGTTTGCAAATCGGAGGTCTCTGACAATCCGCTATCGGGATTTGTCAATTGGCTGCTACACGACTTGGACAATCAGTGGACCACGATTGCTCTCGCGCATAATGGTGGTCGATTCGATGCGGTCCTCGTACTCGGCGAACTCTACAGACAGGGCAATCTGTATCCTTCAATGGTCCGCCAGGGCACTAAGATTTTCTCTATGGAGGTAACCGCTTTGTTTACCGCATGTCTACCGTCATTCATTTACAGGTAAAGAAGACGGAGCATTTGTGTCACACAATTTTCAAGGATACCTTCAACTTTATGGGGGTGGCGCTCAGCAAGCTGGTGCCGACATTCCGCCTAGGAATCACGGAGAAAGCCTTCTTTCCACACTTGGCAAATCGCGCGGCCAATTTCGGTGTGCACATGAAAACCCTGCCTCCGAAAGAAGATTACCTCGCTGACGCGATGATGCCAGAGGCGCGCGCGGAGTTTGACCAATTCTACGAAGCCAACTATAACACGGAATTTTTTCTGGACGAGAAGCTTGCAGAGTATTGTTGCTCGGACACAGGTATTTTTGTTGTGGGTTCTTAGCTAGCAACTCTTGTGCACTTAGATATACTCACTCATGCAGTGGTTGCGTTCCGATCAATATTTATGGGTGTTACGACGGACGACCCGTTCCGCTATAGTTCCACTATAGCCTCTGCATGTATGCGCTACTGGCAAATGCGCTACCTAGAGCCGAATCATGTTGCGCTTACACCCGAGCGCGGCTACGAGCGTTGTGATCGACAAAGCAATACCGCACTGAAGTATCTGAAATGGTTAGCCAGAGAGCGCGGCATATCGATCCAACACCGCGACTCACCCGAAGGCGAATACCGCTATGGCAGACTTCGCCTGGACGGGTTTGTGAGACGGCCGTGGCCGCAACGGAGTCTCGCCATCGAGGTGTACGGATGCCAGTTCCACGGATGTCCCGAGTGCGTGGATCGAAATACCGTTTGTCTCAACGGTAAGACGGCCGCCACCAACTTCGCGGCGACAATGGAGCGCGAGAAAATCCTTCGTTCGGAATTCGATTTGGAAACGGCATGGGAATGCGAAATTCGAGGCAAGCTAAAGGCAGACGCACGCATGCGTCTCTTCTTTGACCGCTGCCATGATACCGGCCCCATCGAGAATCCTCGTGAGGGATTCTTTGGAGGACGCACCGGCCCTCTGGCACTGTACGAGCGTGCGACACCGGGTGAGTTTTGTGGACGCAATAAATTACGTTTGCCTATTTTAGGAAGAGTGATAAAGTACGCGGACTACGTCTCGTTGTATCCAAGTGTCAACGTGGAAACTGCATACCCGTGTGATCACGCAAAAGTGATTGTCGTGCCACCCGATAAGTCTAGTGTCAACTGGACTCACTCCTCACAAAACCCATACAGAGGGCTGCTCAAAGTACTTGTGGAGCCACCACGACACACACTCATACCGGTATTGCCGAAGCGATTTCCAAACGACGATCGTCTGCTCTTTGCGCTCTGTCCACTATGCGCAGAAACTTATCGAAAGCAGCGGCCTCCACCAGACACCGTGTGTCGCCACTCGCGCGAAGAACGCTCCTTCGTTGTCTGTCTACCACACATTGAGATCAACGAAGCTCTCGATAACGGCTACATTGTGCGTGAACTATATCGCGTA
This sequence comes from Aphelenchus avenae, assembly GCA_020875895.1. NCBI lineage: Eukaryota > Metazoa > Nematoda > Chromadorea > Rhabditida > Aphelenchidae > Aphelenchus > Aphelenchus avenae. The sequence continues at coordinate 5,345 of JNEY01001549.1, forward strand.
TGGCAATTCGATGTCTTCGACGACGCCCTCTTCAAGGAGTACGTCCACGACTTCATGCGGCTGAAAATCCAAGCTAGCGGATGGCCAAGCAATGTGAAAACCGATGCGGAACGTGCGGCGTACCTAGCTGAAATCGAGCGCACCGAGGGGATAAAAATCAATGCGGCGGACGTGTCCTTCAACCCCGGACTTCGGTAAGATTACGACTCCGCTTTGCCGACTACTAAATGCATTTCCTAGATACATTGCCAAACAATGTCTGAATTCTCTCTGGGGTAAGCATGCACGCACGTAACGTGCGACACATACGCTCTTTTAGGCCGCTTCGGGCTACGTAACAAGCTCTCCAAAACGCTCGTGACGGACTCGCCGATTGATTACGCCAGAGTTGTTTTCAGTGACCGCGTAACCGTCAACAGCGTGGACATGGTCAACGAGAATACTGTTACCATCGTGTATACGCCCAAAGACGGATTTGTCATAGAAGGTCTTTTGTGGCATACAATGTCAATATCAGCGCCTTATGTTCTAGGCCCATCAACGAACGTGATGATCGCCCTCTGGACAACCAGTGCGGCTCGTATTAAGCTTTTCCGGTCAATGAAACAAATCGTGAACACACCGGGATGCAAGCTCTGCTACACCGATACGGACTCATTGCTGTACTCGACGCCGGTGGGCGTGGAGCCGGTCCCGCTGGGAGAGTGTCTCGGCCAGCTCAAAGACGAGTACCCCGAGAAATCGATCGAAGAATTCATTTGTGGTGGGGCCAAGCAGTATGCCCTAAAGGTATAAATATTTGCGTGTACAAAATTACGCGGCCATAGGTCGTCGACAGCAAGGGCAATGTGGAGATGCCGATAAAGCTTCGTGGAATTCGACTCAATGTCAAGGCGCGTGAGTCGCTCACCTATGACCGGATGCGGGATCGTGTGCTGCGCACCGGCAATGAGGTTCATAAAGAGCCGATAATTCTGGAGTACCGTCGGCTACGACCCGACAAGCGCGGAAGCGTTTACACCATGTGCGAATCGATTAGATACGACGAGCACTACCAGAAAGGCGTTACACGCCCCGATTACACAATTGTACCGTTTGGCTACTGCGAATAAATGTGCGCTTTATTTACCAGAAAATCAGAGAAGAGTCGTCTTCGGTCGACTCCACTACTTCAAGGGGCCAGTAATTGAATCGATTCTTTCCAGTTTCTTCAGCGATGCACGGCAGCCAGTGGTAGGTCAGGTACTTCTTGTGGCGCACGTAGAAGTGCTGCTGGACGGTGACGTGGAGGAAGCCGTTGTACGCGGGCACCACGCTGGCGTCGCCCATGGTAAGATGATGAAAGTGGATTTCGCGATTTCGCACGCCCAGGTGAGTCGTACGAAGGGTCTTGGTCTTGAGAAATTCGTGGATCTTGTTCAGGTTTTTAGGCGCGGAAACTTGGCGTCGATTCAGTTGATAGGGCGCCGCACATCCGAGCAGGTTGGCGATCGAGTTTAGTAGTGGTCCTGTCGTAGGCATTTCTAAATGTGTTGGCGTGTATTCCCGTTTGCGTGTTACGCGCTTATGTTAGTCGATAATTATCGCGCATTTCAGCCACAAAAAATGGATGATGAGAGCTTAGATAGAATTCTGGAAGAGATGTTCCCCGGAGAACCGCCATTCGAGAGCCAGCAGCCGCACTTTGAGCCGCCGCCACAGCCGTTGCTTGAGGAGGTTTACGGCGTGGAGCCGCCAAGTAAGCCGAAGCGTACAAACTCCCATGCTACTATATGCATAACTCGCAGACAAGAAAGAGCGCAAGCGCAAAGGCGCCCCATCTACGCCGCAGCAGCAGCAGCCGCACGGATCGAAGCAGCAGCAATACGGTAGGCGTGCCCGACTTGGTGTGCGCACTCACTTTGTTTTAGTGCTTGCCGCGGCGGCGGCCGTAGCGGACGAGGACGCGGAGGCGCAGGTCAAGCAGATGCAGCTGTGGAACCTCTACAAGCAATCGCCGCCAGCCATCACCGTCTTCCTGTGCAAGACGTGCCGCCAGACGATCTACTTCGATCGCCAGAAGGTCTCGCTCGCAGCGGACGACCACGTGGAGATGCGCTTCAAGATGTGCGCACTCTGCCGCAAGGGCAACATTGAGATCAAGAAGCTCTTCGCCGCATATTGGCCATACATCGCCTGAATGCGCGTCAACACCATAATATTTTTGTGACGAAATATTTGGAATAAAATGTATTTTGTTTTTGTCAGCATCAAGTGCACGGGCGCCGGCACCCGTGGTGCCGCGCTCGTGCTGTACGTGTCCGTGATCCACCCCCCGAAGGGGGGTGGCGGTGATGTGCACCGGCCCCGGGCCGGTGCGGCGTGCGGCGGCGGCCCCCCCCCCCCGGCATGGGTTTCGCAATACATATAAAATGGAGTATTTTTTGGAAAGGTTTCAGTCAGGCACATCATGCATCGCGAATTCGCCGAGGTCGACTTGCGTCTGCGGCTCCCTTTCGGAATGATGGTGGCGGGTCCCTCGTCAAGTGGAAAGTCCCAGTGGATATTGCGCTTTCTACGCCACACCGCCGAAATGGTCGCACCACAACCCGCCAGCGTTCTCTATTGCTACGGTGAGTACAGTGCCGCGGTGCCCACGGTGGAGCGAATGGGAATTCGTACGCTCGCAGGCATCCCCACGGACGAACAGCTCGAGGGCGCGGAGCGACCACTGCTTCTCGTCCTCGACGATCTGATGCTGAGCGCCACCGAGGCATGGCTCAATGAGCTGTTCACGAAACGTCTCCACCACCGATGCTATGGAGTGGTGTTCGTGACGCAGAACATGTTCGAGAAATCCCTGAAAGTGTCCCGTCAAAATTGTCAGTACCTAGTGCTCATGCGCGCTCCAAATCAAGCAATGGGCATCCGCATACTGGGCACACAGATTTTCCCAAAGCAACTGCGCTACTTCCTCGCCGCCTACGAGGATGCCACTCGCGACAACTACGGCTACCTCTTCGTTGACCTTCATCCCGCGTCGGACGCGACGCTGCGTCTACGCACACACATATTTCCCGACGAGATAAGTGTCGTCTACGCACCCTGAACAGGTCAGTCTTACCGCCTGCATGGCTCGACGTAAGCGTGCTCTTCTAGATGTGGGCGAGCGTGTGATTCGCCACTATGCGTGGCTGCGTCGTCTGGCACACACCAAATCACACGCACGTCGGCTAGGTCTTGTTGGTGACGCTGACACGGATCAGCTTCTTGCGCTCGTGGAGGTGGCCGCCAACCTGATACGACGCCGGTTTCCGCTCTCCATTCGCCAACGTGAACGACTTGCTCCATTCGCACAAGCGGTGCGCTCGCTGGCACGTGCTCGCTCTGAGAAGACCGCAAAGAAGGTGGTACAAAAAGGCAGCGGTGGACCTCTGCTCGCATCACTTCTCATTCCTGTACTCCTGGAAGCCGCTCGTCATCTGATCTCTCGCAATGGCACGTAAGTTCCTACTGGTTCCGTCGGAAGCGTATCGTGAGCTGTTGGCGCTCTCGGACTCGAGTGAGGTGCTCTCGGGTGCTCGCGGCCATATGGACCGGATTTTGCGCACCAAGAAACTCAATGCTTCTACGAAAAACGCCCTCTATAACCAGCAACAGCGTGGCTTTCTCAAGCTGCGCAAGGAGATTCTGGAGCGGCCTGTAAAGGTCGAGGTTGCGGGCGGACCAAAACTTCTTGTCGGCACGCAGGGTGTGGGCGCATACACGGACGCTGAGTCGGAGGAGCCCGACGAAGAGGTGTTGCAGTCGATTCCAGATGTCAACCTACGGCAACCCACAACGCCTGTGAGGCCACCACCACGGCGGAAACGAGGAGCACCACGCGATACTTCGTCTTCCGCGGAAGAGCCGACGCCGCCACAAGCGCCGCACCGTGGAAGGACTGCACGTACCGAGGCCCGAGACCAAAATAAAGACCTGCTGAACGCCGCAGTACAACGTCATTTTGAGAAGATTGCGGGGATAATCAGTGCGGATCGGGCCGCTTTTGGCGTAGACGCTCAGGGCCAACTTCTCAACAGCAAGGGTGAACCAATGCGCCACAGTAACTATCGTGAGGCTCTGCAACGAATCCTGCAGCAGGATGTGCTCGCGTCGGGTGCCGGCGGCACGTCGCCGGTTGGCACAACGCATTTAAGAGCACTTCTTCGACGCAATCCCGCAACGAAGTCATTACTTTCACGCGAGGCCCTTCTCGACTCGGCTGAGGGCGCTTTCATTGCGGATCTCATAACTCCGTCTCGTAATCCCGTCTTTCGACCGAGTCAATGGGGGACGCGCACAAATCGCTCCTGAGACGTCTCTATAATAATCCGTCGTCGGCTGCGGGGTACGCGGGGCTCGAAGCGCTTTTCCGCGAGGCACGCACGCACGCACCTGATATTACGCGAGAAGAAGTTCGGCATTTTCTCGAAGGCGACCGCACGTACACACTCTTCAAGCCAACACGCAATCGATACCCGAGGTTGCGCACACGCCCACGAGGATTTCTCACCGACCTTCAATGTGATCTCGCGGACTTTCAAAAGCTCGCCGAGCACAACCAAGGATTTCGCTACTTGCTCGTTGCTGTAGACGTGCTCTCTAGACGAGTCTTTGTGGAACCAACAAAATCCAAGGCTGCCAAAGACATGAAACGCGCATTCGACAAGCTGTTTCGTCAACTACCTCATCTGCCATGGTCTGTGTTTACGGACAATGTAAGTTTGATGATTAGTTACGCAAACACATTATGCATTCAGGGTGGAGAATTTGAGTCACGAGAAATGAAAGCCTATTTCAAGGACAAGGGTGTTCAGAAATACGCGTCGCGTAGCGATGATGTAAAGGTAAGATCCTGTTAGTTGACACAACATCATGAGCCGTTTGTTTTTGGCAAGCGTCGCAGAGCGAATGATACGTACACTAAAGCAGCGGCTTTATCGATGGTTCAGTGAGAAAAATTCACTAAAATGGACTAGCGTGGTACATCATATTGCCGACGGAATAAACTCCTCTGTATGCCGCGTTACGGGGGTTGCGCCCTCCGCGGTAAACCACGGGAATGCGGAGGCAGTGTGGCGACGCGTCTACGGAGAGGATCGACATCCACAGCAGCGGCCGCCAAAGCGTTTTACTTTAAACACCGCGGTGCGAATCGATAAAGCCAAGGATGCCTTTCACAAGGCATACCTCCCGGGGTATGGTGCGTTTCTACAATTAAGTTACACATTTCATTTTCAGGTATACGGACGAGATTTTCAAAATCAGCAAAATAAAGCGTGGAAACCCAACGACCTACGCAATACGCGGACACGCGGATGACCCAATTGAAGGAAAATTCTACTCCGCCAACTTCAGCAAGACGCGCCTTGATGACGAAACCACAGCCCGAATTGAGAAAGTCCTACGGACGCGGCGACGCAAGGGTGTTACCGAATACTACGTACAGTGGGTCGGTCTGCCGGTGTATTTAAATCGATGGATACGCGAAGATCAGTTAGTTCCATCTGACGCTTAGATGGCGAGCAGTTTCCATGTTATTTTGCCCTCTTCTGTGCGAAGCCCTACTAATGAGGAGAATACCACCAATAAATTTCGTGTACATCTACCGCGTCCACTGATATTCAACGATGGCGTTTGGCTCTGTGGGCTTACTTCGATTATTTTCACCCATTCATGGCCGAACATTGGCACGCTGGACCAGCAGTACGTCGACATATACCTAACGGACGGGCGTCGTGTTCGAGTGAACATCAACAAAGGAAGTCACGCGACACCGGAGACGTTGGAAGCATCCCTCAGGCAAAGTATCAATTCCGAGGCGGACAAATATGTGCGTCAGCGGCCAAAACGTGCCGACGAGAATTCCTCTGTGCTTCAAATTGCTCAACGTGCAGTGGATGTGGAGAAGGCTGAGTTTGCGTATGGGCTACTGCGCCGAGCCAACCAATCGAAGCCCCCCGATACCGAGACCACTCACTACGCGTGGACGGGTAAGGAATTTGTGGCTAAGCCACGACCTCGTCTACCCCCCGGCTACCGCTATGTGCGGCGTGAGCTTCTATGGCAGCGGGACAAAGAAGCCTGGGAAAGCGAACAGGAGCCTTCTTGGGTGTATCCCTATTTTGACATTGAAAATGTCTCCGACGCACGAAAACTCGAAGATGCACAGAAAGCAATTGATGAAGGCAGATTCGATCCTGCCTCTAAGCCGCCGCTGCCGGCGACCCACTATTACATCGACGACGACGGCGGACGACATAGAATCGAGCGCTTACCTCCCGCGCCTCATGAACTACTTCGATGGGCCAGTATAATGCTGGAGGTGGAGCGAGAAGGCGACTTCGGCTTGCCCGGCACGCTGACGCATCACCCTCGAATTCGCAGAGAGCGGCTCGTTGATGACAAATGGGTACAAGATGAAGAGTACGTACCGAGACCACCGCTGCCGAACACGCACCGCTACGTGCAAACGAAAAGAAGGGACAACGATTTGGATGTTGAGTACAGGACTATTGACATCGAGCCTCTGCCGCCACCTGAAGAGGCCACAACCACAAGTGGTGAAGTCAATGCCATAGCGGATTTTGCGGCCTTTCATGCCGGCGGTGACACAGACCCTAACGAGGTAGACGGAGAATGGACCGTAGACGAACAGCCCTCTTATGAGGAAGTTGCCGAACCCACGCCCGGTCAGGGAATGTCGTACACAGAAATGAGGGCTCAAGAGGAAGAAAGGCGCGACCGTGTCATGGCGTCCACCCGTGAAGAGCATGGAGAAACAGTAGAAAGCACAGCTCCGTCAGGATTTGTCATAGCGGAGAGCCGCCTAGACTTGGAACCCCCGACGAAAATCGGACGCGAAGATACGACGGTGGCACGAATGAAGTCACGCTATGTGGAGACGGCTGCGACGCCTGAGGACCTTAGCCTAGCGGAAGTGATCCGCGCTACCTACTTCACATACCTAAAGGGAATTGCACGCTTCCAGCTGATTTCGACCGATGAGCGGGTTCGCTTTGTTGCTCTTTCTACA
>JNEY01001551.1:0-12391 GCA_020875895.1 Aphelenchus avenae
TCTAATCCGTTTGTTGCTCTTACTGACGTTTACATTATGGTGCTTTCAATGATACTCAACAAGTCAGGCTTTCATTTGTTTGACACTGCTAACTCGTCAAAAGACTCGCGAGATTTGAATGCTTTCGCTGCTTGGCATTGTGTCCGCTTGAGCTTGCTAAGTTTGCGAAGTGCTCAATAATTTCCGACGCCTCAAGTTTGTCAGCACATCCTGCAAATCAGCAATCCGCTGGAGTATTAGGCGGGATTGGGGCTTTGCGTTAGCAGCTAACAAAAGCGTTAAACTTGCATGCAATCATGAATCATGGAAAAGGAATTCGCTGGCAGCCAACGACCCTTAGCAATTATCATGACTCGAGGCATGTGCAGAACGCGAGCGTCGCGTCAGTAAAAATATTCTTCTCAAGTACCTCTCGTACTGATTTACCAACACATACTAGAGGCTCCTTTAAGAGAAAGCGTAGGGAGCGAACGCATGGGGTAAGCCGGAAACGCGCACTGTCCGTTAAAGAATAGGTAGTCGCATTAGGCTGTTCAGCTCTGCAGCCAATAGCAAGAGCTCCACCATTATTGGCTAGGTTCCAAATGGACTACGAAGGGCCATAGAAACGCATACGTACGTTCCGGTGATGACCGAATGTAAGCATCACATGCCCTGCTAACTGAACATGCCTGCTAACTCGGCTACGGACCTGACTGTTCCTAGTGGGCCTAGCGGACAGTAGGACAGTTTATACATCCTTGTAGAACCCATCTAGCGTCATGAATGCCTCCACAATACAGATTAGTCTGACGCCCCCACTCTTCGCACTGCGACGAAATAGTCAAGTAAACTTACATCACGGAACTGGCACAATCCGAGCTCTCCGAGTTCCGCCACCGACGCAAAGGCGGAGTCCGTTTGCAGGAACACCTGGCACAGGGACATGTGCTCGCTGCGGAAGAGCGAGCCCATTGCGAAGCCGAGACGGTCTTAGGCCTGAAACGCTTCAAGCTTAAGACCGTTAGGGCATTGTAACGCGACATAAAGGAATCACTTCGTTATTGAGCAGCACGTGTAACCCAAAAATCTTAAAAGCACTCCTTAGCCATTAACGGCCCGGCCTTATCAGTGCGTCGGCCGACGAATTTGCGCCAACAACGGTTCGCTTGCTCGGATGAGGGTGCGTGTAATCGCGTCGACTAAAAAATCACGACGCGTCACCGGAGCAGACTGCATGCTTACGCCAATGATTAAGTGTACGGAACTCGGGAGCAGCCAGTTATTGGAATAGCTTTTGAGAGCTTCATCGTGAGCTACGAAGAAAATCAGTGTCGAGCAAAATGCAAGTGACCGACATTAGGTTAGTATAAACGCGTTGTGAAGCGTGGAGAAGGTCAAGTTATACACATGCCATGCGAAATGAGTCAGTCACTATCCGTCGGCGGACGAAAGTAATTGTTTATTTGCGTCCTATTGCAGACGCTCTGATTGGAATGAGACATTTTGAGCTGGTACGGAGTCTGCCGACCGAATTCGGTGGAATTCTACTTACTTTGACTAACGTACTTCAAGGTGTTCCCGCGTTCACCAATGCTTACATATTTGGCGGATTTGTGCACGCTGTAGAGCGAAGTAAAACGTGCTTACCTTGCGCATAAGTTCCTAGCGTTAAAAGGGGAAATCGTTGTGTCCGACCATAAACCCGCAAACTTTGGATACTTTCGCCATCCCGGGAAGAGCTTCCTTCTTTTGTATGCGTCCAAACGCAGAACAGAGCTAACAACAATCGTAAGTGCTCGGTACTCTGTGTCTTTTACTCGTCCTTCATAAAGGACATGGTAAACGGGGCTAGACAACGCCCCTCATGCGCACCGCATTAATCATCCTGCCAGAGTACTGAGGGTTCAAAACAGGGTCAAGTGCCACTTGACCCCAAGCATTATAACAACAAGGAATGCGTGGTAGTGTGTGGTCAAAAGAATCTAGCTCAAGACTGCCTAAAAGCTTTCCTCGAAAAGATACGTCCATTCACGCGTTCCCGGATTCCGTTCTGCTTTGTGCGAAAAGTGAGCACACGACCAGAAACCAGTTATCAAAGAGGAACAGCGGACGTCACTCGCTTGCGGTGATAATGCTTCCTTTCCGCAACGCTTGCAGGGACAAAAGGAACCCCTAAGACTTCCGTTCCAAGTTGCTTCAAGTTGTCAATGCGTCTGTAGGAGCATAATTTAAAAAGGAGCGAATCACATCGATTTAATTAGGTAAAAGGCCTAAATTGGGTCAAAATGGCCTCAAATCACCAAAATAACTTTAAAAATGCTTTTCTACATGCCATTTGTGTGCCTTCGAGGAGGGAAGGGCGATATCCGCTGACCAGCTTCGAATGATTACCCATACCAGCTATGACCACCGTTCTGAATGCCAATTTACTCAGTTACGTGCCATTCGAACGATGATCATTGCTAGTGTGGATAAAGGGTTACATCGATGCACAAGGGCGACATCCGTTGCACAGCATTAATTCATAGCAAAGAAGCAGAAGCGTCTTCCCAACAGCGGAAGTCTCGATAAGGCGGTGGATCTCACGACAGGAAAGTGCGTCCTAAAACAACGCGATGAATTTACCATAGGCCATCCATCAAGGATTCGGACCGAAAAAAGCGTGCCCGATGGTTATGGATAATTTGCTAGCGCCTGTTTCCAAAACACTTACATCGAAGGTAGGCCCTCCTCTTATGTTTAGCAGCTGCAGTTGGTGCCCGGTAAATGGGTGAAATATAGGCGCGTACTCGACGGCGCCGTTTGCCCGATTGACTTGCATTGGGCTCTCCGTTCCTGGCCAGTACGTTTCTTTAAACTTTTCCGTCACCTCGTAAAAGGTCGACTTTGTAATCAGCACGACCTTCGGGAGATGAGTCGTATCGCGAAGTTGCATAAAGTGCTAAAAATCACGGAGCAAGTATTTGACTCGTCCTTCAGCCGCGGTATACCTCAATTAACGCTCCAGCCATTGATATAGTGAATTCGGCAAATCGGAGTTTGACGACTTCAGCCAATGCCGAGCGTCGGTCCAACGATGTCAACCGGAATAGCTCATCCGCTTTGGCGTAAATAAAGTCGACTTCATTCCGTTTCGGACAGACGATCCTTTTTTCCTAAGAACTTGCTATGATTGCCGGAATTATAACTCGGTTATTCTACAACCAGATACACTTTGGTCTGACTGACTTACAGTCTCCAGTCTCAGGCTGACGCAATGCAGAGGTCCACCAATCTCACTAATAACGTCGAATACGTCAATCCATGCTTGAACATGTTGGGACCAGAGAAGCACGTCAATCTCCACGATCCGGAAGTTCCAGTGTCGGGCTGTTCGCTTACTTATTTGAGACGACGTCGCCTAAACCATTCACACTCTGAAAGGGACGCCAGCCTACCAGTGCATCGTCGGAATCCATCGAAATGCGAAAAAGTAACCGGCTAACGAAAGCGTTTCGCATAGCAAACAACCATCCATCCAGTGGTTTGGTTTCCTTCAAGACGAGTGAGTGTCTAACGTTGTCGTTTTGGACACATTCGACTGAAATAGCCTGTTTCTCATTGCAGGTTGTTGCCACTATAGCTTGTTCCATCGGTCGTAGGGGAAGAGCGTCTGATTGTGCTATGAGCTGACGAAAACGCACGCATACGTGTTCGCAGTAGTCGAGGTCGTCGCGGCATGAAAGCCGGAAAACGTCCGCAAAATTTTCGGGAGCCAGGCGACTTTCACGTTGGCGACTTCGACGCCGCTTCGGGAATATCGAGCGACACATCCCAGCCAGCTTATGCATGCCAGAAAGTAATGCCGGCAGTTGCAGTAACAGATTTGAGCATTAAGCACGCCGCTAACAACGACCCAAGGACAACTGACCAAATCAATACACTTGTGCGCCAGTGGAGCGCTTCGTATAGCTTAAGCACGCACGCAGCTGGCTGGATTACCGGCAAGCGCTAATTACCTAGCAGGCGAATGCGTATATGGCGGCATAGCAACGCATGGCAGCTAATCTCACACAAGGGGAAACACGCAAAGCCAAAATCATATTATTTATTGAATTTTTGATTTATTGAATCTCCGTATCAGACTAAGTCGGAAAGTACTACTCCTCGTGGCGCAGCCTCTCGCCCCATTGTTGCTCCGTTTCTCCGTTCTCGAATAGCGGGCCTTTTGTATACCAAAACGGTAGACGCGGCGGAAGCATGGTTTATAGCGGTGTTTGATTCCGGTAGCCGCTCAGCTCGTACAATGCACGTCTCAGCTGCAGCCTTGCTCGTGTCAGTATCAGTCCGGTTCGAAGCGAGAACAGTGATGCTTCACTGCTTACATGGGCCGAATCACCGCTACAAAGTACAATGTTATTGCTCTTTTCTTTCGAAGCGTTGAAAATAAACGTTCACTAGAGACGCTATTGAGGAATGCTTTCGAGTTTCTTCACACGCAAATCATCCATCAGCTCCTTGACGGTCGCTACGCCTTGCTCGAGGTCGTGGACCTTCCTGCGAACGAGTTCGTCCTTCGGCACCGACTCTACTGCTCTGCGCAGCGGGTCATATATGCAAACAGTCGAGCGCTTCAAGCTGCGAGCATAGGCTCTGAAAAGGCACAGGACAGTGAGAAAAGCCAATGACAGCATCTTATGCCAGAGAGACAAAGGAACACTGGTACAGAGAAGAATTCAAGCGCTATAAAACAAATGGACAACCGTTTCCAATGGGCCTATTTTCTCTACTGAGTTTCATACATGAGCCAAACAAAACGGCAAAATATACACAGTCACTTTTCTATGCAGAAAAGAGCCGGCAACGTTTGCCATGTCGGCACTCTTGCTTGCCAGAGAGTTACCAGGAAGAAGCAGTTTGGCCCTAGGTTAGACTCTTTTATCAACACAAGAGACGTGGACTGGCTTCGGTGCTAGGAAAAAGCGAACCGTGTTCACAGCGTTCACGCAGGCATACCTGAGCCGATCCATAGCGTCCCGAATCGACTCCGCCACGAAGTAGACCGGCTGATAGTCCGAGTCCTCGTACTGTCTCACAGCGGTAATCTCGGGAACAAACGGCTCATGCTCGGGAACATCGGAACACGCGTGCTAGACGATCATTCGGTCCTTGCATTGCCGTATGGACAGCGTACCTGTAGCTCACCGTAAGCGGAAATGAGTCCAGCGCCGATTGCTCGAAGTTGCCCGTCCTGTCGGCAAAGACCGAATTCGATGATGAACCAGTACACCTAAAGAACGTTCTGAACAATTAAGGTAAAGTGCGTCCCACAGTCGAGAGACGCTCGATCTCTTCGTCCGTGGCTCCAAGCGAGAAAAGCCCGATTTCTTGCGACATTTGAGCCATTTCCGGGTCCGCGAACATGGGGCAGTGACCGAGGATTTCGTGAATCACGTCCGGTTCAGGGCAGTGATGCGGGGCGCTCGAGTGGCGAACGTAGAGGGTAGCCTAAAAAGGTCGCGATTGGATAGCGCTAATAGCAATAGGGTTCGAGGCGACACCTCTAATGCGCCGAACACGAGGCCTACCTGGAAGACTCTAAAAGCCAGGCTTGCCAAAAAGTCTCTCGCAGAGAGCAGGCCTCCGCAGGGACGAAGCTCGAAACCGGTCCGTTCTAAACAGCTTATCGTGGCTCATTCCGAAAGTCTACCTTACGCTGAATGTACGCATTGAGGTCCTTGAGTTGAGGTATCTTCTCCGCCGTGATCACCCCCGTGGCTTCCATCGCGGCGACGTTTCGCTGGTATTCGATGCACGTGTGGGTTGCTCGAAGCTCCTTTAGCTGTAGGTACGCCATACGCCAAGTGTTGTGCTCCTCTTGGGTGTACTCCACGTGGACCATCTGATCGCCGCTAAACATCGACTTAAGTCATGCACGGCTTAATCTCAAGAAGGACGCCACTACCGGTCATGTTCTAAAGATAAGGATGAAATAAAAAAATCTCTGGGTCGACTAAGCCGACAAGAAAAACCTAAAATTATTTCTAAAATTTTAAAGGGCCCAAGAGCTCTGTTCGAAAGAAATGGGGTAATATGAAGAATGACAAATGATTGCGAGTTACAAATCTTAAAACTAATGTTTCGGTTGTCAGCTTGTTCACACTTCATACCGTTCTTCTAGAATGAAGCAGATCAGGGCTGCGGGTCTCGGCCTCGAAAACCGAGACTCTCGGGGGGTCTGGTCTCGGTCTCGGTCATGAGGAAAATCCGATGGTCTCGGTCTCGGTCATGAGAAACAAAAAAGCCCAAAATGGCCCGACGCTAGGCGCCGACCTGCGAAATTTTCACTATATTTCTCTAAACTTCATCCAAAGTTTCGTTGGTGTCGCCTGCGGTGGGCCAATATTAGCCAAATTTTTACATTTTTGGGCCGTGGTGGGGTCGATTTTGGGCCGAAAATATTTCAAGTCTCGGTCTCGGTCATGAGTCTGGTCTCGGTCCCGGTCTAGGTCTCGGGGGGGGGGGTCTGGTCTCGGTCAGTCAAATTTCATCCCGCAGCCCTGAAGCAGATCCATGCCTATTTTCGATTAACTGTTCAAGGCAACACATCAGCTCAGTTTTTCTTGTTTTTTTAGGTCATGCTTGCCCGCTGCTGGCTTACCGCTAAGAAGCACCCGTGTGGCCACAATGCGGTTTTTAAGAAACAGCCCATGGCCCACATTTAACAGCTCACAAGGGTTCGAAACTTCGGAAAGATGGGCTGTACGGGCGCTTAGCTCCTATGTGGTTCTCCACAATACTTACAATCGGTATGAGTTGGCAATTCGGTTGAGCTCCGCTCGACGTGTGATGTACACCGGGTCTCCGTAGCCCTGAAAGCCTCGTGTAGCCTCTGGCTAACTGACTACCCTTACCGGATGCTTGGGATCCTCCGTCGGCTCGTACTTCACGACGACGTGTGCGCACTGGTCCAGCTCCGAGACGTGCCGGGGAAACCACACTTCGGTCTTGAACGCGTCCGCTTCGTCGCTGCGACGCACTTCGATGCGATCCACCGGCTTCTCGATGATGAGCTTGGTGAGAGCGTCGATGAACATGGGCTTCTGACCCTCGCATTGGACGAAGAGTTCCAGTTCGCTCGGGTGACCTGAACCCATTTAACGATGCGGATACCGGCCGAGGCTACTCGGCCGGCTTGACTTACCGGCATCCGGACGCGTCTCGATGTGCGAAATGTGAATGCCGCAAGCGACCAGTCGCTGAACCGCCGCAACGATGACGTTTCTGCTGTCATCTAAACACGTGACTGGAGCATGACAAAATGGGGTGTTCATTAGGCAGCTAGGGTTAAAGACAGATAACTGCAGAGGTTTCTGTTCCGTCACTTAGAATGCTTGACCGCGCGATTGCCACTGCGCTGCCTAAGAGGCGTTTCATGGAAGTAAAAATGCAGTCTGGGCAGGCCGTCGGTACAGTGAGGTGAGTAAGAGTGGTCCTCCCGGACGTGGGATAGACAGAATTCGTGACTCTAGCAACCCCGTAAAAGTAGAGATGATGCGCCGTGCAGTGCCGTGGGCCGTGCCGTTTTGCCATGATCACGGCGCGGCTCCGTGGCACGGTGGGTGCCACCACTGCACGGCCCACGACACGGCGTGAAGAATGGCACCGTGCCGTGCCCTGATAGTGGTCACGGCACGTAAAACGGCCGTTTTATATAGCCGTGCCGTTTTCCGTGCCGTGGCCACGACACGGGGGTGGTCCGCATCATCTATAGTAAAAAGTTACCTCCGCTATTGATGACCAATGCAAGGCTCAAGTGTTGGCGGTCGTTCGCTTCTTTGATGAGCTCGATGCCATCGTCGTTGACCTTTTGCAGCAGCTGTCGGCTCAGTGAGCTCTTCTCGAGTTCACGACGTTTGTGAAGCGTATTCTGACGTTTGAGACCTTCGTTCTGGACGCGGTCGACGCTTAAAATCGACGCTTTGAGAGGACGTACATGATGTTTCCGATATGAATTCTTTCCGAGTTCCAATTCGGACGTCCGATGTTAACTGTTCAAAATCGGGCGGGATCTATACGAAACTGAAATCCTGCATAGTACTGCTTGGCGTCTCTACGCCTAGGCCTAGCAACAGCCTACGCCTAAACGTAGACGTTGGCTGGGAACATTACTAAGCTGGCGGAATGCAATGAAGGGCAGCTTTCGGTACACCCGGAAGCATTATTTTCGGCGACATTTGGGAAACGTAACATAGTTTCGCAGAACTGCTTCAGGATTGTAGTTTCGACGGCTTAATAATGTCATTCAGCCACCGACTACGCCTGGATTTAGGCTCAGGCTTACGATGTTTGCTTATTGCGTAAGCCTAGGCTTAGAAATGCCGAGTTGCACTGGCAGCGCAGTACTTTGTACTTACCTAGCCTGACGTACGAGACTGTCGCGGCGGCCGAACGTCGTCGGAGAGGACATGACGACGGTGGACGACTAAAGTGCCGCTGCCTGCAGGACGTCTGGCTTCGAGCCGAAATCGGCGGGCCATTGATATCCGAGAGGGCGATTTGCGACGTGCACACGGCTAACTACTTCCGGCGCTTGTCATAATCGCTTTGTATCACAGGATTCTTTAGCGATCCCTCCGAGCTTCGCGTGGGTCGCCTCACAAAAAAACGCGAATGTGGTCTGGGGACTAAAACGACATTACAGGGACGTGGTCTATGACCCTCCAAAGATAAAGGAGTGCAATATTCTCTCCAGAACCTTGCCAGGAAGGCGCACGATTAGTTTGACGCGCCAGCAAGCGCGTTTAGCGTGTTCTATAGGCCTGCTCCTTACTGTCCCGACTCTAATCGGCTTACGAAGCGTCCGGAAGTAACGGTTATAGGTCGAAATATTCCTAAGTGGCGTGGCGGTATGCTGATATTTGCTGACTATTTGTTACGCTCATGCTGATAAGCTTGCGTGCCGCACTTTTGTTGCGCATGCCGCCTTCCTCTACGTACCTAAGTACTTGCGTCTTTGACGGACGCTTAGATGACTGCGCATGTGATTGGCTTCGACGGTGTAAGGTCAGCTGGCACGACGCCATACCGATTATGAAACATGCGCAGTCGTTCTTCGCGCAATGCAGAAGCGTTCCTTTTGATGCGGCACGCCACCGATAGCAATCTCGAACCAAGCGTTCTCGATGAAAACACGTCCTTGAAGAAAAATTCCGCGTTGTCGGTAGAGTACGGTAGCCGAAGACTTGTCGTCAGTTCTCACCGTATTACCGCATTGCTATCATTAGATAGCGCTCTATGCTGGCGCAGACTTCGGGCAGATGTCATAATGTACCGCGAGGCAACGACGAATCGTTTATTGCGTTATCTGTGTTATGTGGCGAACGTTGTGGACGACTAATAGAGTAAACTAGCCGTAAATTACTGATTCTGGATCACCGACTTTTAAAAACACCTAATTCGTTGAAATCACCGGAAATGTGCATAAACTCACAAAGTTTCATTTTAGTGCAATGCTAACCGCATATCGCTACTCATTTCGAAATGCGAAACCGAAACATTCAGTCATACTGTCGACATGGCGCACGGCGTCGTACTCGCATGCTCAACCTTGAAATACTTTTTTTTGTCAATACCCATCGCGCATATTAGAATGACGCGCCGATGCGCCGCTTCTTCGGCTTGGATTGATACCATCTTTTCCCCCTTTCGGACAGCGTCGGCATTTTGTCCAGCAGGCGATAATAAAATGAATGAGTTCTTCGCGTCGGAGTGTTAATGACTTTGACGCCGATGCTGCCGACATTGACCTTCGCCGTTGTTTTGAACGAACGTATCGGCCGTTCCGATCAAAGCGACAATGCCATTTGTAACGGCTGTCACCAAATTCCATTGGCCGTTTGCGCACCTGCTTCGGTGCGAAGGATTGTGGTCCTTTTTGAGGGGGATGCGACGCGACCGAATCGCCCGTATTTTTCATCACGTCGAGAAGACGGAAGTTAAGTGTACCTGAAACTATGGAAAATAGTTTACTCGTTTTGCGCACTGGACTTCCCAGAGATATCCATATTTTGCACAGCCTGGCACGTTGTTCCCAAGTCAGTCTATTCCGGAACATCGAGTTTGTTTTACACCGGTCACAAACCAAGCTATCACTGTCCACCCCTGCAGTAAAATTGTTCGGTGATTTACTACCGCAACGATTAAACAGTCGTTTTTGTCACGATACCTTTGCCGAAACGAGACGCACCAACGAAATTTTATTAGTGCATTGTGCACATGCAGCCGTGTGACCCAAAGGCACTTAATGGTTGCTCGTCGCTTGTGATCGCTGAACCACTGTTGTAAGCTCCTCGCGGCTGTGAAGTGTGCCACGAACGTCTGCGAAGCGTTAGACATGTGCCTTTGAACCTCCTTTGTTCAGAATCTGAAACCGTCATAAGGCCGTGCCAGGCATCATGGCTTCGTAGGTCATCCGCTCGCTAATGAAGACGCAGGTCCTAGTTTTGTACATATTGGAGGACCATCTCAAAGTCTAACGTTTTTGCATCCACAGCCTTGCTAAAGTAGTCTTTGGGTCGCAGTTGGTCTTTGAATGCACAAAGCTGTGCTGGGGGAAATGTTTTTCTGTCTTCTTCTTCTTCGTCTTCCTTCAACATCCTCAAAATCTCATCATCTTCTTCTTCATCTTCATTGTCTCTCCTTTAAAAGCTCGTCTTCTTCTTCATCTTCCTTTATAGGATGAAGAGGGTCGTCCACATAAGAAGCGAAGATGACGAAAAAGAAGAGGTAGGAAAGCCCTTGAGTCGCTTGTCACTGCGTTACAATGTACCACACAAGGAAGGCTACAAAATTATTTTGCTTCTCTTCTTCTTTTTCCTTCTTCATCACTTCAAGATCCGTTCTTCTTCTTCATCATCTCTCTAAAATATCGTCTTCTTCATCTTCGCTTCTTCGTCCGACGAAGAAGCGAAGATGAATATGATGAAGAAGAAGAAGTAGTAGGAAGATGGAGAACCCCCAGCACTGGTTGTGTGCCAGCCATTTGTCACCGCCGTCACTGCTCGGCTGCAGCCGGCGCTGAAACTTGGCAACGTTCAAAGAAAGACGCGCTGAATGTGGCACGAAGGATTTATCGCCCGCTTTACAGGTAGTCGGTCTGTTGAAGAAGACAGATGGGTGTGGGGCTTCGTTGGAGTCGTTGCGAAAAACTATGAGCTGCCACCGTACGTACCCGCAGGTGACAAGTGGTCGGTGGTGTTTTTCTTCTCGACGCACGTTGGCCTTCTTCCAGCGTTCCGTTCTTTGTCGAAAGGGGGAAAATGCAGCGATTTTCCGCTGCGATAACTGTGGCACCCAAGCCTAAAGTGCTGCGGCTTGCTGCGCATCGATCATCCCTGATGGGGTAAAACGACAAGATGCATGGCACCGACTTGACGCCGCTCAGTTCCTCTTCTGCCAGGAAGTGCGTATGTCTTAGAAGCATGTTTAGCGCTTCCATACATCGCACCCACACCGAATGTAGCGGCCCTGCATGCACAGGCATACGTGTACGTGTATCGGAGTCAACGAACCCCATTCAGACTTCACAACCGCTGTGCGCTATGGCACGAGGTTTGCCCTGCTAAAGCCGTGCTCGTTGTACAGAAAAACCTGCCGCTACCTTATAGTCTGCGAGTCCAAGCACCACTTGCGTTTGTGTCTTCAAATGCGCAGGAAGCAAGTGACGTGATAATCGTTGCCCCCTCATCGGCCCTGTACTAGTGCGCTCATTGTCGTCCCATTCGCACCCAGCATGACGCAGATGTTTGCGTATGCGCTGTGATTTCGCGCACAACAACCGCGCAGCGTTTGTCAGTCAACTTTATGGCTGGGCATTAACCTCAATTCGACGATTGGGCGCTAATTCCCTTCCTTTCTCGCCTCCACCAAAACTGGCACTTGAGTCAAGGGGTGTCATGCAGTGGCAGTATGAGTGGCGCCGTAGTAGTGGCAGCCACACCTGTATCGGAGCGGTGGCCGCCGATAAATCTCGCTCGTCGCTCCATTCGTCAACGGCACTTTGCTGCAGCCGACTGCGCGCAGCGGGCGCTTGAAAGCCCGCGGCGCTGCCGCTCGACCTTCACCTGTCACGTGTCGAGGGCATTTCAGCACCGACGATCCGTCAGACTTCCGATTTTAAAACGACGACAAAATGCCGACGCTTACGTGGAGGACGGCGGTGAAATACACCGATTTACTCGATTTACATGCGACTTTCACTCGGATCCGTTTGCATGGACTAGTACGAACTTACCGAAAACACAAGGCTAACGAACTTTGAGAGTGTCTTCGACGAAGAAGGAACTTTCGTTAAACTGCGAGGTACGGCCATCAGGTAGAAAAAATGCCTACGGTGCGCTGTCGTACCGAGCGCCCATGCGATCTCCGT
>JNEY01001557.1:6139-23981 GCA_020875895.1 Aphelenchus avenae
ACTAACCTTTTTCTTTATCCCGGGGACACAGCAACACGGTCGCTTTTTGCGGCCGGCTTTGCCCAGCTGTTTCTCCGTTGCGCCTGAAGAGTCATCTCCGTTTGCGTTGAAGGAGTTCGCCTCGTACTCGCCGTCGTTTCCGTCGGCCATCGTGACGCAGTTGGAGCAGCAGACCCGATAAGGCTGCTGTGTTTCGCTAAATTCGAGAACTGAAGAAAGTCGCTTCTAGCTCTACGAAAGACTTCAAGCCGTCCGCTTGTACTAACAGGCTGTTAACTCTTTACCGATAAAATTTGCTAGCCCGAGAACCATTAAAGCGAATCGACACGTAAAATACGCTATGCTGTTGACATCCTTCGCAGTGAGGAGGGATTTAAAGTGGTAACAGAGGTAATCAAGTTGCATGCTTTATTCTTGCTACGGAAAATTAGCAAGGCAAAAAAATCGCGAATCGATGCGTAATAAATCAGTGACTCAGTAGCCTAAGCCAACTTCTAAGAGCACAGAAGGTCGCAACAAGGGTAACGCCATGTTTGTTGACAGCGACTGTCGGCTGTCGCGCTAGCGATGCATCAACATCCGCCAACATGAGTAATTCTTGCTGATCGGTCATTGACGGCCCGCCAAGGGTCAACTGCAAACGGCGCGTACGGGCGAACGGCATGCCGCTAGCGGATGAATGGAATCGATGCGATGACTAATCCGCAACATTAGTGACGAAGGAACACGTCATCCAACTCAGCGCATTGCAACTCTTATTTACGTCCCTTGGATGCTGCAAGGTTTTTGGTTGAGTCATTCAGGAAGGCAACTTGAAACGAGTCATTCAACGATAAACATCCCATCGGATATCCCTTGTTTACTACGAAGCCAGCGACAATGAAGGTTGCTATGCATATCAACGAAACAGCGCAGGAGTAAGAAATATCTGGCCTTAGCAGCGCCGTTTAAGGATACCTAGCTCAAGCAAGGCTCACGGGATCACCTGATATTTACGAATCAATGCACTAGGCGCTTGTAGCGCTTCTGATTAATCGAGAAAACCTTTTCAAGGGTGGGCGCTAAACATACCGTTTGTTCCAACAAGTGCTTCTTGCTTACATGCAATAGCGAGCCCGCTATCGCATGCAACCTATAGCGGGCAAGAAGGATAATACCTTGTCAGAGTGGACCCCCAAGGATTCACCTGCATGGAAAATCCAAAAATAACATCTGTCGTTTTTGATTTTAGATTTGAAATCGATTTTTGACGTGTTGCTTGAAACATACCACACCGGTTTTTGGGTAGCAACTGACGGGTTTCGCATTTTAGGTCTCACAGACTGCTCCCAGTTTGCAATAGCGCCGTCAGTGCTTTCCGGGATCTGGGCGGGAAACTGGTCCGAATTCGTTTTTAAGCAGCTTAGCTAGCGAAGAGGTCCAACCACTTCGCAACATATGTATGCTGACCCGACCGACGATGCTCAAAACGAATGCGTTTAGCTAGGCATAGCGCAGCTGCAAATTACAACGTTCGAACGAATCGTACCAGCTCCTGCCCGTAGGACGTATGTCACTCATTTTCTCTCACCACTCCGCAAGCCTCACCAACTCATCGCAAGTCCCTTACTCGTTCAAGTTGTCAAGGACGAAAGGACACCATTCATGTAGCGAAACAGGTTAGGTATGTGAAAACGCAAAGACTAAGCAACAAATACAATGATGAGGTTGCGATCCGGGTTACAGGCAAGCTTCCTTGACGAAGCCGTTGATCGGCCAAAAGTGGTCGAAGACGTCCATCACGTGCATGTTGCCTTCGACCTGCGACACGATGCTCTGGAGCGAGGCAGCTCGCAGAAGCAATGCGGAGTGTCGATTGCTACCAACCGCTAGACCGTGCTTCGACGTCAGCACCCGAAACAGAGCGGCGACGAACTGATGCCGCTCAATCTTCACCACGCGTTTCGCCTGGGAAGTAAGGCCTAGAGTGCCTAAAAGAGAAGGTTCCTGCGTTTCGACCAGACTTAGGACGAAGCGACAAGCGGTAACACGACCCAATGAAAACGTGCCTACCTGAGTTGAAGAAAAGAACCGCCTTGAACAGTGCGAACTCGGTAAGGCCGATCTCGAGCTCTCGTAGCGGAAGCATGAGCTCGTCGATCTGTCGCCCAAAGGCCCACTTGCAGGCTGGAATGTGAAGCGGCTCTTGCGGATCACGGGAGACGAAGGCGCCGCTTGGGTAGACGATCTTGTCAGAGTCATCGCCTTTCGAGTAGAAGACGCGATTCAGGATGTTGAACGACATCGCGAAGCCCTTCACGAGGCAGATCTAAAAAAAGTGAGGGTTTTCTGTCACAAGTTGTCGGAGTCACTTTGTTCTTGTCAAGTTTGCCCAGAAATCGGTTCGTTTTTGCGTTAAAGAACGAAATCAGAAGAATCCATTTGAGACGGAAAATACTTACTTCTAAGAATTAGTGGGAGACTTTGCGTGACTGAGTTAGGCTATTAACGTCAGTGTCTTTTTCGACGAGTCACAGCAAGATTGTACGGTCGCCAAACGAAGCCTACCTTGTCCGTTTCGCTCAGCTTCTGAAAGCCATCCAGCGCTTTGGCCCATTCCACGCAGAGCCGCATCTCGCGAATGTTCCACGCCTGGACGTCCTCCATCGTGGCGGGTCGAAGCTCGGTGAACTGAGTGGACGGGTCGTCCGCTAGGTCGTTGTGACGGTAGAGCCAGCTGGGCCGAGAAAGCACTCCGGCCAGCGTTCCGCATTCTCTAAGGTCTTTGGAGCGAAGCTCGTTGCATCGCATCTCGGTGCGAGTGAGCTACTCGACGAGCTGATTCGTCTCGTCGAAATGAGGTGCACCTGGTGGCGGTGAGAGCTCGTCCTTCATGACGACGGGCATCTTGATGATGTTCGATCGCTTGTCACGTTCGCCTCCAAGCGCGCTGGCGTCCATTCCGAAGCGCATGCACTTGTCAAGACGGCACTTTCGGCAGGCATTCCGCGAATCTAAACGAAAGGGGTTTTAAGTCGGTATCGCTACTTAATTTTGGTGATACTTACCCCCAGTAACTTCGCAGTTTCCGCCCTTCAGACAAATGAACGTATCGCCGCCGAGCATGCTACGTCTGAAAAACGTCTTGCAGCCGTTGCACGATGCCACGCCGTAGTTGTAGCCTGTCGCGGGCTCCTCGCATATCAAGCAGAGTTGCCCTTCGGGGATTCGTTTGCTTGAACAGAGAGCACGACTTTTACGTTCCTCGACGGTTCGGCTCTCGGGCTTGAAAACAACGGAACCTACGCTTTAGAGACTTGTGCGCCTCCACTACAGACGGTAGCGCTTCGGATGGCTCCTGCTTCGGCTGAACGTTCGCCGGGCTAGCATAGCCGAACGACATGGCTTGAGTGAATGCAGACCACGTGTACGGATCCATCGGAAACATAGGGAAATGACAGCTTTGTTTCACGGCCGTTTGCAAGAGAAGTTGCAGGTAACTGCTGGAGAGTGAGCACCGACTCGCCTTTTATGCGCCGAAATCACATTGCCACGTTTCCGTGTTGTTAACAAGGAATCCGCTAATTCTTCGTTGGGAACGTTTGTTGGAAGCTAAGCTTCCTTCTAAGATAAATTGCCTTCGAGTGTGGAATTTGCGTGAAGTCTGCGCCGTGTGGCGTTTTGCCCGCTACGCCAAACCGGCTTAAGTGTCCGGTTTCCAAGAAGAAACTATCCACCGTAACAGTCCCAAATTCTCCTCCTCGCCCAAATTCCTAAAAGTCGTGGGTACTTCGTTCTCTCCGTCTGGACCTTCGTGATCTGCGCCTCCCAGCTCTCCACCTACTCTCCGTATTCGTCTCGGACTGCCATCCGATTCCATTGTTACTTGTGTAAGTTTGTTCCTAGGTATTCGTGTTTAATTGCTGCCTCCGTTAAATAAAAAGCACGTTCATTCGGTATCTGTGGGAGGGTTTCCGGATCTTTTAGGGTGCCTAGGACTATTAAAAGAGCCGTGAAAACCCTGCATGGGGGCTCAGAATTTCGAAACTATCCGCTAGATACTTTCCCCCACAGATTACCTGCACGCTGCGATTATAAAGCGGACAAATTTGGACGCTCGAATTCGATCAAAATTGCGCTTTCTCAGCCGATTTGCTAGCCAAAATTTTGGATAGTTTAGGCAAGAAGCTGCATTAGTTTTGATCAAACTTTAGCGTCTTTGCAACGCAATTAATCGTGCTGTTTTAGGTAATGGCACCAGGAACGAAGCCGAAGGAACCTGCTGCAAGCAGCAAAAGTGGAACCGGTAGCAAGTCAGGTAAGACTGAAAGTACGAAGAGCAGACTTAACAGTGCTGGTTCAGGAACAGGCCTCAACCCGGATGTGGAGATGATCGAGCCGTCGGCTCAACCGATTTCTCCTGCAGCTGCCCATCAAGAAGTACGTCAGCTTGCGGATAAGCTGCTAGAGTTAAACACCCGATTAGCAGAGGAACTGTCTAGCGCATGTGAGCGTAGGCTCCTGGACCATAGTGTAGAGCAGCCGATTGTGAAGGACGTAAAGACGTTCCTGAGTAAGTTTAAGGGCAGCGACCAAGCCGAATTCGTGTCTTTGTTAAGTAGGCTTGCGCACCTGGTCCCAGAAACAACGGCCCCTGAGAATTCGAAAACTTCTGGACGCAGCATGCGGTCCATCAACATTCGGGATCTGGTAGAAAACCTGAGGTCCGACGTAAACGATTCCCTAGGGGAACTGGTCAGCTACATCACTAAGGAAGTGGCCCTGCCGTCCGAGCTACGAGTTTCTTTGGGCCTTAAGAGAGTTTCTTTTGTGGCTCGAAACAGCGCAGCCCTCGATAGCCTAGAAGCAGATCTTAAGGAGAAACTTGAAAAAGAGACTCCCACGATCCAATTCGAAGTAGGCCGGGAAACTTTGGATGCAGACACCAACTTCTTTGGTTGTAGTGAGCAGGAACTCCTTCAAGAAAGGAAAAAGCTTAAGGCCACAATCGAGTCACTGCAAGTTGAGCTGGATGATAGCAAGCAGTTCGCAGATGAGTTTGCACAAAGTGCCAATCGTAGGCTAGAGAACCTTGATAAGGCAGCGAACCTAGTTAAGTGCAGTGAACAAGAGCTAGTAGCTAAGATAGCCAACCTGACGAAGTGCAATCTGCAGGCACAAGCTGAGTCTAGAGTTCAAGAGCTCAAAATTCAGGAGCTTGAGAAGCAACTACAACATGCTAATGCTGATGTTTTGCAGGATTCCCATCAGCGAATCGTCTTCCTTGAGCAGCAGCTGCAACAGCTCAACATCGAAGTGGCTACCCTGCGTAGCGAGAACAAGGAACTGCAAGACCTCGTGGACGCATTCAAGGCTCTCGAGATTCACGAGAATCCAGGTGAGGATGATCACAAAGAACTCACGGAAGAATCTGGTGAATTTGAGGAACCCGACCCTCACTCAAAGACCGAATCGAAGCACTCGGATTCTACAAAGACGAGCAAGGACGGTTCCAGCGGCGCATCCAGCCGATTCCGCCACAGGGCTTCAACACCACCACGCCCTACCAAGGAAGCACCAGGTACGGTTGACGAGCGGCTTGCAAATGCTCTTGAGATGCTAGCTCGTAGCCAAGCCATGCCAAATTTGCCTGCACCGAATCCGTTTTCGGGAGATTTTCGCAAGGACAAAATAGGACTTAGCGATTTTCTGGAAATGTACGAGAGACGTGTGGCAAACTGCAGTGAGTCGGACAAGGTTACACTGTTATCTGAGTACCTGTACGGTGAAGCGAGGCGTGCATACAAAAGTGTGACGAGCTCGAATGCTGGTTTGACATTCTATCAACTGTGTCGTGAAATGAAGAACATGATGGTCGATACCAGCCGCACAGGCAAGCTTTTGAAAATGAAACGCTTTGACGACCTGAAAATTCGGTCAGATCAGACCTACATGAGCTTCATCACAGTGATTGAAAGCCAAGTCATGGAGTCGTATGGTGATGCTGATGCGTACACCCTGGACCAGGTCAAAACCAAAGTGCTTCTAAGCAACCTGCGTGAGCGTGATCTTCTGATGCATGTTGAGACGGACTTGCGAAAGCTCAAGCATGACGAGGAGCATTTCCCAGTGGTCAAGAGCCTGGCTATCACGTATGAACGGACGGAATCTAGTGCTCGCAAGTGGCATGCACAAGGCAACCAGCAGCACAGCAAAGGTCAGCGTGTGCATACGCAGCAGTCCTCGGCTAACCAACCGATTTCGGACAACAAGTCAAGCAGTGCGCAGTCTCCTCAGCAGGATCAGCAGCGTGGAACTGGTAGCAATGCTTCGTCTAGTAGTACGATCGTCTGCAACTATTGCAAGCAGCCTGGTCACATCGTTAAGAATTGCGAAGTACTTGCAAAGAAGAACGCTGCTCGTTCTCCTCCCAACAGCAACGGTTCTGCAAAGTTCGGCAATTTCAAGCCCGCTACTTGCTTCGGTTGTGGTGAGACAGGTCACATTCGTCCTCAGTGTCCGAAGAAGGCTAATGGCAACGCTCGCAGTGCAACTTCTGGTAATTCGGCTCAGAATTCGTCAAGTGTTCCTCCGAAGTCGGTATCCGGCATGGATTCGTTCTCAAGCATGTGCATTGGCAAAGAGCTAGCCGAAGTGCTCGAGGGAATCGTTGGAGCTCAGTGTGTAGCGCCAATTCTGGTCAACGGAATGGAAGCAAAGGCTTTGTTTGACCTTGGTTCACAGGTGAACATCATCAGCCGGGATTTTCTGCGTCATGTGATGCGCAATTGTCGTAAGTCGCTTGGCAAGCTGCCTGCTATCGTTGGTCATCCTTCGGGAGTGAACATCAAGGATGCATCCGGAAAGCCGATGCCGTTCGCTGGTGCTGGTCATTGTGAGATTCAGATTGACGCATCCGATTCTGCTGAGGTCCACAAGTTCCTCATCCAAGAAGGTGCTAACTTTGAAGTCATTCTCGGCACTCCTGCCCTAATCGGTAGTCGCAAGTGGTGTGAGCGCACCAGAGAGCTTTTGAAGACCTGGAATGGTAATTCTCCGCCATCTGTGGACAAGGTTCCCAGTTCGAACATCTACTCGATGCGTGTCTCCGTGGAGAATGCGGAATGGTCTGACGTCAGTGTAGCTCGCAGTTGTTACGTTCGCCCCGGATCGCACCGTACGGTTCGATTACGTTGTGACGTGAAGGACTCCAAAGCCGTCCTTGTTGGTGATGGTGTTTCTTTTTGCGACGTTGGTACAAACGGACTCCTGTATGCTACAGTCGTGAATCAGAGCAATAAGACGTTGTCGCTGATAAAGGGCAAGCAAGTTGCACGATGTGTCGATGCGACCAAGGTTTCTTTCGACGAAGTTGAGGCAGAAGTGAACCGTCAAGAAGGTCATTTGTTTTCGGCCGGACAGAATCCTGAAGCGGTCAAGAGAGCTGCTGAGATCTTTGAGGCTGCTCTGTCGGCATCATTTGGTAAATCGGTTCTTCAGGAGAACAAGTCTCGCGTGATGACGCTTTTCGAGAAGTTCAACGATTGCTTTGCGTTGACTGACTTCGAGCTTGGTACGACTCATCTGATTGAGCACGAGATTGTGCTCAAGGACGGTGCTACGCCAATTGCGCAGCCTGGTCGACCGGTACCCTTGGCATTTCGGAAGCCTTTGAAGGAAATGATACAGCTCTACTTGCAGATGGGTGTCATCAGCCCTAGTAAGAGTGACTGGTCGAGTCCTGTTGTGTTAGTCCGCAAGAAGGACGGATCTATCCGCATGTGTGTCGACTATCGGAAGCTGAACAAGGTGATCAAGCTGTCACAGTATCCGATGCCGAACATCAACGTTATGCTTCAGAGCTTGGTTGGGAAGAAGTTCTTCTCAACATGTGATCTTCACTCAGGATACTGGCAGATCCCGCTCACTCCTCAAGCTAAGGAGCTTACTGCGTTCTCAACCATGGGTGGACACTGGGAGTTCAATGTTCTTCCGTTCGGGTTGTCCAATGCTCCGGGTGGCTTTGAGAGAGCTATGGAGTCGATCTTCGAAGAGGATCTTGGTAAAACCGTGTTCATCTACCTGGACGACATACTGATCGCAACTGAGACGCTTGAAGAGCATCTGCAAGTGCCTGAAAAGGTGCTTACGAAGCTTCGCGAGTACAACTTGCGTCTGAAGCCCAAGAAGTGTGCTTTCTTGAAGACTGAGACAGCGTTCCTTGGTCATGTCATTTCTGCAGAAGGTTTGAAAACCGATGCCGAGAAGATTGAAAAGCTCCTTGCGTTTCCGGTTCCTAAGAACCCCACCGATATGCGATCGTTTCTCGGTCTCGCCAACTACTATCGTCAATTCGTTCGCAACTTTACGCTGCTTTCTAAGCCACTGCGAGACATCCTCGCTGCGGGTAAATGGCAGTGGACTGAGAAGGAACAGAATGCGTTTGACGAACTTAAGAAACGCATGAGTTCAACTCCAGTGTTGGCGCAACCGGACATTGAGGCCGGTATCTCTGGGGAGAAACCATTCATCCTGTACACTGACGCTTGTAAGGATGGCGTTGGAGCTGTTCTCCATCAAGTTTCTTCCGATGGCAAAGAACATCCGATTGCGTACGCTTCTAAGAGTTGCTCGCAAGCTGAGAGGAACTATGCGATCACGGACCTCGAAGCTTTGGCCTTGATCTTCGCTCTTGATAAGTTCAAGTACTTCCTCCTTGGTACGCACGTAATAGCTCGTACTGACCACCAACCGTTGGTTTCACTCTTCAAGCGAAGTGATCTGTCTAATCGAGCGCATCGTTGGGCTCTTGAGATCCAGGAGTGGAACAACCTGAAGATCGAGTACATTCCTGGGACAAAGAACGTCGTCGCAGACGCTCTAAGTCGTAATGTTGAGCAAGCGAACTCAGAGAACACGTTGACTACGCAATTTAAGGCAGTTGTCATGAGCATTCAGAGCGGGCCTGAGTGGCTGGAGGAACTAAAATCCGAAGACTGGCTGAAGCCAACGTTCGACTTGTCTGCTGAAGAGTGCAAGGAAGCCCTGCTAGAGCAGAAATTGCTTGTCGACAATGGTCAGTTGCATAAACTTTTGCCTGACAGTCGTAAAGTAATTGTAGTTCCTCAAACTCGTGCGCGGGCCATCTTCGATCAATTTCACAGCGGTACGCTTGGTGGACATGCTGGTTGGTACAAGACCGTCAAGATGATGGAGAAGTACGTGTTCTGGCCTCGTATGCGGCACCACATCAAGAAGTGGATTCGCAAGTGCTTCACATGTGCGCAGGTTAACAAGCAGCGGAAAGCTGTTCCGCCACTCAAGCCTATTGTGAGCAAGCGTCCGTATGAACTTGTCGGTATCGACGTCTTTTCTCTTGGTCAGACCAGCTCAGGAAATCAGTACGTTGTAACGGTAATCGATCACCATTCGAAGTTCTGCTCTGCGTATCCAGTCACTGGGAAGAGCGCTCCTGAAGTTGCAAAAGTCTTCTGGGAGAACTGGTGTTTGCGCGAGGGTCGTCAACCGATTTCTCTGCTTAGTGATCGTGGTGGAGAATTCTTGAACGAAATTATGGACGAAGTTCGTAAACTTTCGGGCATGGACCAAAAGTTCACCGTAGGCCACAACCCTCGTGAGAATGGTTGCACGGAACGCATGAACGAGACTCTGAAAGGGTTGCTCATGAAGATGACCGATGGCGTTTCCGAGTGGGACCAGCGACTTCCGTACGCTTTGTTCTTTTACAACACCAGTCCGCATAAGACGACTGGCGAGAGTCCGTTCTTCCTGTTGCACGGAGCTGATGCAAACTTTCCTGTGTGCGGAGTGCCCACTACGACTATTTCGCCGTACACTGTTGACCTAGACGGCTACAAAGTCGAATTGGCACGTGGTATGAAATCTCTTCATGAAGTGACCACTGAGCGAATCCGCAAGCAGGCTGAGGCTATGAAGTCGTACTACGACCGAGTGAATGAGGTTGACAAGACTCAGTTCAAGCTCTTTGACCGAGTGTTCGTGTTCACTCCGAATGTCGGTGTCGATAAGAACAGCACCAAGCTGACCTCTCCTTGGGAAGGTCCATTCCGAATCGTTGAAATGACTGACAACAGCGCCACTGTGCGGTACTTGGGTCCTGTGAAACTTGAGAAGCGCGTCCAGAAGGACTTCTTGAGAAAGGTACATCCTGAGGTCGTAGATGACCAGTTCTACTTGTTCAAGCCCGAGGTGAAGCGTGGCAGGCCAAAGAGCCAGAAGAATGCAACTGAGCGTGTGAATAAGAAGACGCGGTCGAAAAAGACCGTGCATTGGCAAAACTAGCTCAGTTCGGTAACTCGGTGCATTTTCTAGTTGTTTGTTGCACCACTTAGTTGAGTAGTTTGTTTAACTCTCGTAAATTGCTTGTCATATTTTGACCTTTGTAATTTGACCTTCTTTCAGTTTGGAAGTCGGTGGCACGCTCATGGACGTCAACAACGGTTGCGGTTGCCACATGGACTACAAGCTCTCGCTTATGCCCGTCAAGCAACCGATTTCGGCTTCGATGTGGACCGCCAGGAGCGCCTTCGAACTTGCTGACGGAGCTGCTGTTGCTGAGGCCGTCAACATAACCTCTGGCGACAAGGACAACTTCTTCATGGGAACTTCGCCTGCGGTCTCTGAACTGGGACTGGCAGAGCCTAACGAGGACCAGCTAGTCCAGGCCGTGCTGAAGATGTGCGAGCGATGCCCTCGTCTGAAGCTTGCGTTTATGGAGAACTCCCGTTCGGAGCTCAAGTGCACTACGGTGCTTAGTAAGGCTAAGGTCCGTACGGAACTTCCATAGTTATGGACAAATTACGCCTTTAGGCCGCTCGTAAAGTTCGTGTCGTTGAGCGCGTCCGAGCGATCCTCGACGGAAACAAGGAACTTCGTACCGAGGAGACCATCGTCATCGGCGGCCGGAACGCCACCCGATTCGCCGAGTCCCTGGGACTTACTGCTGTCTCTGCCACTATGGCTAGTGAGGTACGCAAATTTGCTACATCATAGCTATACGTGGAGCTTTTTGCACTATGTGTGGGAATTCATGGAAAAATCACACCATTCGGTACTGTGCGAAATACTGCTCATTTAGGTACGCAGCTACCTGCTCGAATCGCACATCGCCTCCACTGTGAAGCGTATCTTCATTTGGCCCGAAATCGAGCCTGTAGAGTTCAAGAATATCGTCTTGGACCAGTTCGTCGACGGTTTCAAGCAGGCTGTTCTCGGAGCTGCTCGCTGGGAGCACATCGTCTTCACCGTCATGCCGATGGTGTTCGCATCTGCGCACCGTTCGCTCTTCGACCGTTTCAACGAGGAATTCAAGAAGGACCCTCCAAAGCTTAACAACGTGGTCAGTAAACTTGCTTAAACTGGCTAGCTTGTTAGGTGTCACCAGCCTTAGCAGTACTTGCTAACACGTTCGGTTTAGCTTTGGCTCGACGACACCGTCGACTGGTTCGGCTTCCGTTTCTCGCGAGCTCTCGGAGCTAACGAGCTGTGCGTCGACGTTACTGCCGTCACTCAGGACGGTTTCATCACTCGTAAAGGAGCTGCCGCCGCTGTGCAGTTCCTCAAGCAACTCTGCAGCTGGCTCATCATCGAACATGCTCCAGGTCCCAGCCGAGATCTCTTCGAATACCGTAAGAAACAAGTGTGCTAGCATGCATGACATTTGCATGTTTAGAAAGTCCTCTTCAGAATCCGGCGCCGGGTGTCAACCGATTCAACTCGGCCCGAGGCGTGCCTTCTCGCGGAGGAGGGGGTGGCGGTCGCTTTGCCCAAGCTCATCGTGGCCGCGGATTCCAACCTTACAACACCGGCGGTGCTCGCGGACGTCGCGGTTCCAAGCTCAACATGCTCTAGGCCTCGTACTTCTCTGTACTTGCCTCTGTTGTTGTTCACTCATTGTTCTCTTGCCACTTGGCCCAATCGGCTGACATGGAGCGAGAGGAGTAGCCCAAAATCAAAAGAGCCCAGACACGGGATGGTTGCTCTGATTTGGGGCAAATCAGAAACTCGGAGGGGAGGAATGTTGGAAGCTAAGCTTCCTTCTAAGATAAATTGCCTTCGAGTGTGGAATTTGCGTGAAGTCTGCGCCGTGTGGCGTTTTGCCCGCTACGCCAAACCGGCTTAAGTGTCCGGTTTCCAAGAAGAAACTATCCACCGTAACAGTCCCAAATTCTCCTCCTCGCCCAAATTCCTAAAAGTCGTGGGTACTTCGTTCTCTCCGTCTGGACCTTCGTGATCTGCGTCTCCCAGCTCTCCACCTACTCTCCTTATTCGTCTCGGACTACCATCCGATTCCATTGTTACTTGTGTAAGTTTGTTCCTAGGTATTCGTGTTTAATTGCTGCCTCCGTTAAATAAAAAGCACGTGCATTCGGTATCTGTGGGAGGGTTTCCGGATCTTTTAGGGTGCCTAGGACTATTAAAAGAGCCGTGAAAACCCTGCACGTTCGTCGGTGTTTGAAAGTCATGTTTATATTAGCAATCACGGCAAGAATTCCTCTTCGCCGTTTACCCAACGATGGACGAAGAGCGAAAGCACGGCGTGTATGGTTTCTGGACTACGGGCTAGTTGTTCAAAATCAGGGGTGGCTCGAAGCGCAACCGACGCTTCACGGAGCTGCCACTTACGGAGGATGTATTCTCGATAGGAAGTCGAACACTGAACATCCGGGCAAGGCGCTAACAGAACTTTGCGTTGCGCTTTTCAAATCGGCAACTATATGTCGCACCACGATAAATTACCCGCTGTGGCATGTTGTTTCAGGCATCGCCTCACGGATGTGACTCGAGCAGACGGGCGAGGAATTGATTAAGCCGACTTCAGCGAATTTCGGCGGCTTATAAGCATCTTGGGGGAACAAGTGGGTAGTTAGCGAAGTCAACACGGACCACCCACCGGTCTTTCGTCTCTTCCTCGTGCAGAATTTGCCGGACTATGCTCCCACGGAGTACCCCGTCTTGAATCGCAATTTTAGACGGCTATTGCATGCTTAAATGCAGAACTTAATGACTCCAGCTTAGACGGGCGCCTTTCTATTTATACCTTGGTTGTAGAGGAGTAGATTCATTACCATTTCTTACCATTATCACAGTGGCCATTGCTTATCATTTGCTGCCACTACAAACTGAGAAGCCAGCGCATCACCATCGTTGAGCGTTTGTTATTAGGTCTATAATGGCTCAGTGCTGAACATTTTTATGCATTGGCGCAGTAGACAGTCTAAGAGTCCTTCCTTCAAGCTGCTTCGGTTTTCCGTTAAAACAAGCAAAAAAGGTATAGGTGTTTGCTAACTCTAATTGTATGTTACTTAAGTATGATGCGCGTCCGCCAACACGCTTCGCATGACGTCTTCGCATTTGACGAGTTTGGATTTACCGAATAGAACTGTAGCCGGAAAGCAACCACATCTGTATCTAGCCTAGTTAGCTAACTGTTCAAACTCGGAAAAGTACTGCTTTAGCTCGGCGGTTTATTGTCACCCTTCCGGTGCCGGTTGAGCGTTATATCGTCAAAATAAGTACACCACTGGGAGCAAGCCACTCCACCGTTATCGCAACACAAAGAGTAATAGCGAATACGTTGGATGGCAAGCTCAACGTGACAATCGGGAAGACTAGGACAAGAAAAATAAAAGCAGTAGAAACGAGAAGCTGACGTGTAATGATCTGACAGTGTCGGCCCGGTCTTTCACGAAGTGATTCATCGTACATCCCGGGATACAGACAAATTGTAATCACCCAACTAACTACCCAGTACGCTAGTAGAGGGAGGAGGTTGCCTTCGGCCTGGACGCTCTTGTAGGGATCGAAAAGGTCGCAGTGTGCCGAGAAGTCGCCCAAATGACGGCTTTGAACATCCGAGAAGATCGTCTTCTTGACCTCTGTACATTGTCCATCGATGAAGGAGCGATTTTTGGCGAGTTCGAGGGCTCCGCGAATTAGTTCGTCGGCATGGAGTGATGCTATCGGTTCATGGCTGCATTCTAGCGTCCAGCTCAAGAAGGTTCCTTCTGATGACGAAGCCGAGCAGTTCAGCGACCATTTAATGTACACGCCTAAACTTAACGATTCTAGGCTTGTTTGTATACAGAAGCATCCTGCATGTCCTGTATTCGACATAATCGCTACATTTCTTTTTTGTTGCGACGGTGCACCTGCCGAAGTTGAGCATTCGCAACGGATAATAAACCGTTAGCGAGCTCGTTTGAACGGTAATGAACTGACTGATCACGACAGTAGTTGTCGAACTTGCTTTAGACGGCCATAATTCACACGGATGATTGCAGACAAGAAAGTTGCACTCTCACTTACCTCCTTGTTCAACGCGTGTCTTGTACACAGCCGCGTATGACACAAGGAATGCGATCAAATCGAGCACCGGAAGTAACACCACAATAATGCACGTCGCTCGTTTAATGCGGTCCGGATCAGCATCAGCAAGTTTGTTACGTGCAGCATTGTAGCGTTTTCGTAGCGCGGTGAACGATTTCAGTGAGAGCTCCCGAGGCTTCTCGACCTATAACGTGTTTACCTCTACGAAAACGAGCGTACCACACAAGTAGCCGGAGTCATGCGGCATAAACCCTAAGAATAGAACATTTTTTTCAAAAATGACACCGAAAAATGGAGAAAATGGAGGACGAAAATGCAGTGCTTGCACACATCTTTTGCCATATTCGAAGGTCACTCTGATGCGACTTACCTCTTCGTGTTTGCCAGTTATCATTTGAACGTTGCTAGCGTCCATTGACAGCACAGTTTTTATGAGAACCGCACAACACTGCGTAACTTAGCGGCGCACCAGACGAAATCAATGGCTAAGCTAAGCTCAGCTAGTCAATGCGGCACGGCCCAACAGAAAGCGAGAGAACAGCCGAGATGCGAGAGCCACAAGAAGCACTCTCGCCGCAGCGCCATCTGGGCCGCGTGACGTCAACGGCCGCATGGCTCTCTCCGTCACGCATTTACCAACGTTAAGTAGGCCCATGCTTATTGCTAACCAAAATTCTCCAGGCGCATCCGACAGAACAAAGCGACGTACATATCCTTTCCATAGTTACACTCTTCTCCGACATTCTCACAAATACTCGCAAACCCATCGGCTCGGCTAGTGCATAAAAAGGGATGAGCTGCTGAAACTCTACCGCTGGATTCGCTGGCCCTCCACAAACGACAATAGCACCGATCAGGATGTAAACACTGCAGTCCCGATTATCAGATTCCGTTGGATTGAAGAAGCACGCGTGCGGTACTAGAGCTCATCGGGACCAACAATTTGCTCAAAGAAAAAACACAAGAGTAGGGAGAGCCAAACAAGAAAAAGGTCCTCACCGCTAAGATGGCAGAGGACTTAAAGTTCTTGGACAGTTTACGAAGGTAAGTCCTGTTTCATGGGTAGCCAATCGTCAAGGCCTTCCGTGAATTCAGAAAGAAGCAAGTCATGTATGTCCGCAAGCGCGTGGACGACGCCTTTAAAGCACCGAATGATTCGTTACCTTGCCCCTCACTCCGCATCGCCACCTGGGAAGCTGCTAGTGGAGCTGTATTCGAGGTGGGGTCCTATTCGAAGCAATAAGGTACTCCATTTTGCATTTTGCATCAGCATTTTGTTTCAGGCATCGCCTTGTCAGTTTCGTGGGCAAGTTATGCCCTTTTCCATTGTTTGCCCCTGGCAAGGTCAGACGCGTGAATTCCATCTTCAAATGTTCGTCACGGATGTGACTCGAGCAGAAGGGCGGGGAATTAATTAAGCCGACTTCGGCGAAGTGCAGAGGCTTAAGAACATCTTCGGGGCAACAAGTGGGTAGTTAGCGACGTCAAGACGGACCACCCACCAATCTTTCGTCTCTTCCCGTTGCAACACTTGCCGGTCTATACTCACACTGTGTATTCTTCTTGAAGCGCAGTTGTAGGTTGTTTTCGGCTGTTATTTTGGCTTAAATGTAGAACTTAATTACCCTAGCGTTGCGAGCGGCACTCGTATTTATCCATGGTTATAGAGGAGAATATTCCTTACCATTTCTTCCCATTATCATCAAGGGGCATTCCTTACCGTTTCCTGCTGCTGGAATTTGGAAAGCCAGTGCATTCCCATCTGCCTGAGCGTTTGTTATTAGGTCTAGAATAGTGCAGTACTGCACATTTCTGATGCATTGGCGCAGCAGACAGTCCAAGAGTCCTTCCGCTAAGCTGCTTAGTTTTACCAGTTTTCCTAAGCAAAGGCAAAGCATAGACGCTTGTTAACCTGAATCGTATGTTGCTTAAGTCTGAGGTACATGTCCGTCACCATGCTTCGAGTGACGTGCTCATGTGATGTTTCTTGTTAGCTTTGTATTCCACCTGCCAGTTTCTCGAAGACATACGTGTACGTGCACACAAACATACAGTCATACGAGCAGCCGGTTCTTTATAAGAAGGTAGATTCCGTAAGGAGGTACATTCCGACATGTGCGCGGGCTTGTTCCAGTTGTCTTTGATGAAGTACCCGACACCTACAACCTAAAGATCGGCAAACCCCACCCGTGCCGTACTGCCGTACCGATAGTACGGCAGTACGATACGATACGGGCCGGAATACGGTACGGGTGCCGATCTTTACTACAAACAGGCCATGTTACAGCGGTTTTCTTTTTTGCAGGACAAACAAGACTTTCGCCGGAATTTAATCGGTGGCCTCCTCCTTTTTCTTGGTATAGCCGAAAACGACCCTCAGGGGAATTCGGGTCACGAATGAAGACGTCAGCATAATGATTTTCTCAGACATGCGTCTTTAGACCCATCGTCAACAACTATTTCTCATTCGTGCTTTGTTCCTTCGTTTCAGCATCAGAGATGTCGGCTCTTAATTTTGACTTAATAACTCAAGATGCGCACCTTTGCACGTTTGGAGCAGACGTTGCATTTTGTAGACGAACTGGACCAAACCTTTCTTAGAACCCCCTCGTAAACATGCAGTTGCTGGAGGTTTAATAGCGGAGCGTTTCACGCCATTGCTTCAGCCATGGCAAATGAGAAAAAACCATAGTTGTTTTAGGATGTTTCTCAGATGGGTACTGGCGTCATTCATCCTGGCTTGTTCACTTTTCAATCTCTCGGTGCTGGTCACCGCCCGACCGGACTCTAACCAGTTGCTACACGCGCTCAACGCAGAGGGCAGAGAGAACCTCGACACATTTTCGCGAGCAGGTAAGGACATTAAGATATGGTTTGCAGCATTTACTTGATTTAGCGAGGTCACCCGATGAGAAAGTCGTTATCATTCGTTCACCGGTACCGCTAATGACCGACAAAGCTAAGTTCGAGCAGTACCAACGAAGCAAAAGTGCGCCTTACATGAGGTAAGCTGAAATGATCGTCCACAGCGCAAACGTATCAGAGTCAGCATGCCGTTGTTTCAGTCGTCAGTGTTGTCTAATGTATTCTGGACCGAAGCGAGTTTGGCAAGAGTGATAAAAGGGCCCTTTAGCTCGATAGGTTAGATTGTGTTGCCCGTTGTATCCCACGTTGCCCTAGCTGCTATGTTCAGATTCGGCAAACGCTCAGACAAAAACAACTGGATGCTGGACGGGTGGAGCGACGACGCACTGAGGTCACTATACAACAGCGCGCCGTTCACGAAGCTTAATGACCGACTATTCCGTCGCTTGCTGCGGCTGCATTTTGGGAATCTCTTCGAGTAGAGCGTTTCGATGCGTAAAGTGACTTTAACACCCGGTTGTTATGTCCATGGATTAGTAGACTTTGTTATAAAATATGCTTACATCGTTATTTAGTATCACTTTTTCTCTCTTGGTATTTATGTGCTGCTTAAGCTTCGTTCACAATC
>JNEY01001558.1:0-12275 GCA_020875895.1 Aphelenchus avenae
GGACCCTAAAAATAGGTCAAAAAGGGGTCGAAATGGCCTCAAATCTCTAAAATAACGCTAAAAAATGGCATATTTAGCTATGTTTGCTGATATAGAGCCTTTTACCTTAAAACTTTACTAACTTCCCAAAAAACTTTCTTCACCAAAGGGCCCCCACTTATCCTAGAACCGACGACCACCACAACATTTTGCTCCGACCCGTCTCTATCGTAGTCGTCCTTTCTACGCTAAGATCATTAGGTGCGTTATGTACGATGGAAAGCGCTCCTTTTAGAAGCGCGTTTCGATCCTCGCGAGCGAAGCCCTTGTGGACGTTTTCATGCCTCTGGGCCGGCTGAGCCTCGATGCGCTACAGCTCACTTGCCGTCGCTTCAGTGGCGTTGTGGCAGAACACCTGAAGGACAACTGTCTTCGCGTGTTCCGCTCCGTCTGTATTCTGAACCTCGAATACGCGCGCGAGTTGGACCACTACGATACTCCACCAGTCGGGCATGTGCTAGTGTCTTACCCTAACATATATTTGTTTTTGTAGGTCTGCGGAGCAAGGCGTCTACCGCCTTTCAATCCAAGCAGATCTTACCGAGTTGGTGAAGTCGCCTAGTCTTCCCTTGGTTCAGGAGTACTGCAATTCGCGCGCTCGAGTTGCAACAATTCAATTTGACTATCGCAGGACACGACTTTCTGGACTTGTGTCGGACAAAAGGAATTATGTCCGTTAAGGCCGTGTCGGGTGCTACAGTCGAGGGTGACATCGACGTGGACACAGTAATGCGCTTCTGCTTCGGTCCCGTTAGCAAGGAGCTGGAAGGCGATGAGCGGAGTCTTCAGGGATTCTCCGACTTCCACGGAAGCGTGATCAGTCGAATGCATGAGGTACGCTTTGATACTGCAGCAACTGTGCCTACGGACTGACCCCTCCCATGCGGCATCGCAACAGAGTGTTTAGGCCGCCCGCTCAAAGCCGACACACGACGTAAAGCTGACCTTTGACTTTGAAGACGGCGGCGGTAATGACGAACTGCGTCTTCTATTGGACTCTAACTACCAGTGGGACTCCAAGAAGAAGCACTACTTCCGGACAATGGACAATGGCGTCACCTTGCGCTGGCGATTCAACGAGACGGAAATGAGGATCCAATGCAAGCTGGTCTCGCCTTCACGTGAGCTGGTGGTCGAGTGTGACAGTAGCGAAGGAGAAAGCGATGAAGAAGAGGCCGAGACAGACGTCAGCGAAGAAGGCAGCGACGAGGAAGAACTTGACGGTTACTCTGACTGATTGGATGAACAATGCTTGTGCGTTCTCGTGAATAAAAGAAGCATCGTACTGAGTCCTCGGTTACGACCTGATTGTGCACCAGACTACGGAAAATTGAGTGCTGGACCGGTTAGGATCAGGTAGGAATTGGCCGAAAAGGGGAGCTTACCCAAATCAGGACGCGGGAGTGCTGCACAGCTCCGACACAACTAGTAACGTTCGCAATGACGCTTCAATTTTTATGTAGGGAGAAGGGTGGCCTTCCGAACTCGGGATTAAACCGGAACGGTTCAGGCTTTCAACCGACAATGGGAGGGCTCCGGACCCCCCCCCCCCCCCCTCCCCCCGGGCACGGCCAAGAGGGTCGGCCCAGGCCCTGGGTTACGTCGCCTAGAGCCGTACCTGCCCATCGAACATCTTTGGGGGGCCACGAGGTAAGCCAGCCCCCCCGTTCGTGTCCTGCTAGGGTTGCTTTGAACTAGCAAAAAAGAGAGGTCTTAAAGTAGCGGTTCAAGTACTATCTATGCAGAATCCCCGTTACGCGAAACCCTCGCGGGCCGAGCCGGCTCTTGAATTGTACGCCCATTGCTCAAGGCTTGCATTTTCGCAAGCGACGTGAGTTATTCGTTTCAGTTCAAATACATGCTTATCTCATTCGTACCCAACGTCCATTTGTCCCATGATAGTTTATTATGTTTTGCGGTTGCATTACATCTGGATCGAAAATTCGTATCGCGGCTACAGAACAGAAACAAATTTCCGCCGGAAACTGAAGGAGAAATATCGTTAGCATTACCATCACGTTTATTTTATCCCTGTTTCCATCGCATTATCTACAGACAGGCGAAGTAAGTATGTCAAGTACATATGCACAAGGGAGGTGAATGACGGCGGATGAGATCATTTTGTGGGGAAAAGAGCTTACGACATTGCATTGACATTGCAGTCCTTCGGGCGGCTCTAGTAGTCCTCGCCGACGGCGTTGAGGTAGCGACCACCGAGTGGCGTCCTACGGAGGATGTGCGTTAGCGATGGGCGCTCAGGGCGGACGTTGTAGCTGGCGCCGTTCTCGTCGAAGAAGAGCGCGGAAGGGCGGCCGTACGTGCGGGGCCAGATCTTAAAGAAGTTAGTTAGGAACAGTTCAAGACACGTATCGGATTAATAGAAAGTTCTGCAATGGAATATAAGCCACTTACCAGCTCATCACCAACGCTCCCGATGGGTCGTATGAAGTGTCCCGAGAAGGGGTTCGAGCCGGCCGTGCGCTCCCGTTCGAGCAGTCTCTTGTATACGTCTTCTACTGTGATCGCATTCGCTGCCAAGGCAAGCATGAGGACGACGGCCGAGAGACGAGCGATTGTTGACGCGGACATGGTTGTAGAGTTATTCTGAAAGAGTTCAGGTACACATTGTCTAAGTGGTTACATGATCAACAACATGTGGCACCGCGCACCGAAAAACGAGGAAAAGTTCAAGGAAAGGCTCGCGAACCTCAATCTAAACCTCGTGTCAACAAGGCAGTATTTTGCACTTTTCATGCAAACAAGACTACGGTACCCGAGGTAAACAGCCGTTCCACGTCTGCGCATCCTTTAAAGAGCGGTATCGAAGGTCACCGCCCGACGACCAGAGCCCCCGCGGGCAGCTGCAGGTGACAAACTTCCAAGATACTCTGATACCTTCGACAACTTTTTGACGCCTTTTATAGCGCAGGTTGGCGCGACGAACGCCTCGCTTCGACCACCGAAGCGCGGCGTTCGTGACGTAGTGGTCGTAGGGTTCGGTGGTTCCCTTCCAGCTGCGACGTGAGAAACAATCGTTTATCATTGAGAAACGATCGCTCATCCCCGAGGAAGTTCGGGAAGTTAGTCTTTTGACAGTGGCGCATGGGTGCGATGACGCGTTGGATGGGCGAGCTCACCCCTAAAGGTCAAAGACAACGTGTAAACAGGCAAGGACGACCTGAAGGTACAAAAGAACGAGAAGAAGACGAGTGGAAGGCCCAGTTTTGCAAGAAGAGCTGCTGAAATCTTTGTGTCTGCGGTGCAGGAAGGGCTAAATGCATCACTGCGGATTACGGCACATCTAATGTCCCTAACTTGTTGACCGCAAAGTGACGAGGAACACCTAGCAGAAAGTACAGTTGTGCCGGCAGAACATGCGAAAAGTCACGTACATACTGAACAGTTCCTCAATCAGCAGCAACTGCGTAAGGGCTTTGACCCGCCACTGTTCTTCAAGCTCGGTAAGTTCGGCCAGCGGGAGGGATCAAACTACCAGAACAAGGTAGAACTAGAAGGTACAAGTGCGCAAACGAAAGTCCAAATAGCAGCATCAGTTCCAGAATATTCTGCAAAAAAAACGCTGGTTAATCGACCGATTCCGGCCAATCGTACGAACCATCGCAAGGCAGCAAGTCATAGCTAACCATTCGCTCTCATACGATGCGCATCCGGTGCATCTTATGAGAGCATCTCTCAATTTAAGCTTCGTATTTTAGATTCCTATGACCAGTTAATATTTGCCACTGTTCTAGGGGAACTGCCTATGCATACACGCGTCAGCGGTGTTCTCGTTTGCCTCCTAATCATTCGCATTAGAGCTTGCCCCGGTACGACGGCAAAAAGGGCGGAGAAGAGTAACTGACCGATCGCCAACACAGAAACCTTACATTCTTGTTGCACTAAGAAGAATCTTTCTGCTTGGATCTCGCGCTTTATACTATTCTGTTCAGCGCGCGAAGGGATAAGTTACGTACCGAAAGCGGGAAACAATAGAAACAGGTCCATGCACCGCTAGCTCGCGCGGTTTTCAGAGTGATTTATTATGAGCATGCGTGGTTCGGTTTAGCGCCACAAAACGGAGAAACTGCTGCAAATCCCAGCCGACTTATTGCTACCCTCATTCAGCGCTATTCTCGTGCCGATGACGAATGCGCGAACGACCACGCGTGTCGCCGACGCAACCCATGTCGCGTCTTTTGTTTCGGCTATGTTTCTGAATCGGTTAAAACGAGGTAGTTGCAAGGCTGGCAGTTTCGGCTCCCAACGCTCATTAGTCCCATTAGAATACCCTTAGAAGAAAGAAACATATGGTGTGGCTGCAAAGTCAAGGGATTCGTCAACTAGGAATCAATCCGTAGTGACTAAATTTGACATCACTCGACAACATTCCACAAGATGTCGGCAACTGCAAGTTTCAGCACTGTTTCTACGAAACCAGAAAGTTACGATGTCTTATCGCTTTAGCATGCGATACCATCACGGGACTTCGATACATTTGTGCGGATTCGATTCCGGTCTGGTATGCGCAAAAGGCAGGTGTCGGCACGTCCGTCCCAAAACAAGTGTTCTGCATGGACCCAAGTTTGATATGCTTCGACAAAGTTTCGTATTTTTGTCCACAACTAGAAGTTTCACCTTAGATTATCGAGAACCAAAACAAACTACTTCTTGGAGTCCGAGCATGCCATATCATATGCGCATGCGAGCCGAGCCGATCTCCGAGCTTGTCCGTGCTCGTTATGGATCAAAGAAAAATCTGCGTTGGTATTTCCTTAGAAAATGCGAGATTCAAGGCAAAGGTTTCTGGGTTCGATACGATGGCAGAGCGGCTCGTCAGATATTATCCGTGGCATGGATAAACTGCTTTACTGGATGCAAATTAGACAATCATATTTTCTCTCCTCCTAAACATATTTTCGCTCCTAAAACATATTTTCTGCATGGACCCATTTTTGATATGCTTCGACAGCGTTTCGTATTTTCTCGGAAAGTTTTACTTCCGATTATCGATAATAAAAAAAATACTCCTGGAGTCCGAGCATGCCATACGTATGCGCATGCGAGCTGATTTCGGTGCTTGTCCGTGCTCTGTTATGGATCATGAAAAAATATATACCTTGGTACTTCCTAAAACAAACGCGAGATGCAACGCGAAGGTTTCTCGATTCGATACAATGGCGAAAGGGCTCGTCAGACGAACTCCTTCGACCCTCAGCGGCGATCGCGGGCCGTCTATCTGAGGAACTAAGGCACGAAGTTATAACCACCGCCAGGGGAACGCGAACCGCTAATATCCGTGGCATGGATAAACTGCTTTATTGGATGCGAAGTAGACAAGCAATGGCGCATTATTTGTCTTATACCGGGTCGAACACAATGTAGCC
The DNA here is from genome assembly GCA_020875895.1 of Aphelenchus avenae. NCBI lineage: Eukaryota > Metazoa > Nematoda > Chromadorea > Rhabditida > Aphelenchidae > Aphelenchus > Aphelenchus avenae. The sequence goes on from JNEY01001558.1 coordinate 5,424, forward strand.
GAGTGCATACACGGCAAGGGTCCGGTAGACTTCACCATTAGAGTCCTTGTAGGGTCGCTACTCGTCCAAGTACATAGCGTTGAGACGACGTTGATGATCTTCTCACCGCAGAAATGATAGTGTACTTTCAGCCGAAGCGGGCATGCAACAGGAATTCGCTGCCGGACGGAGTAGTTTCCAGCAAGAACGAAGTGAGTCCTGTCCTCTGCATTATCCTCCTTCCACGTTCTATGAATAGGCAGGTTCGACCCATGTTATACCTTGTGTCGAGCTAGAGGAGAAGATGGTGGCGCATGCCTCGGAAAGATAAGCCCACTTGTGAATGCGTTTGGAATGGCGTGAGAGCATGCATCTTTGACGTCCACATCAACGATTGTGCAATGAATATTTGTCGCTTTTGTCTGTCAATCGACGATCAGTCCGATGACGCGGATGCCTTTAATCGAGCTGCACTAGGTGGTAAACCTTTCAGTACTTTACTCCATGTGATGTGCCAATGAGTTCGCTCAATCGTTTGCAATCTTTGGCATTAAGCCGCAATGCGAGTAAACTTCTTGATATGACTTGCACATACTTTAAGCGCCTGACCTTTATAGATCACGTCTCAAATGGAGACCGAGGGAGGGCCGCTTCGCTGAGGGGTACTGCTTCGTGAGCACCCGTAGTGTTCCTTCCTTATGTAGTATGGTTGCTTTTCTGAGTCATAATCTCTATGACCCATGGCGCCATCTCTAATAGCGATGCCCTTAGCAGAATAACTCCACCATGTACGATGTGAAACAGGAATCGCGGTCGGTAATACCGAGCTTGAAGCTCGTGGTACATTCTCGACCAAGGAATGTACCACGATGTGAACTCCATGCGGTTTTGAGCGAGATCTTCGTACTGTCCACTAATTCATAGAATACGGCCAACAAGAGGAATTGCTTCCACTATTTTTAGCATTTCGGAAAAAGAAAAGTAGCGAGTAAAACGCGGGCGCGTGCTCTCCGAATAAGTTCTCAACCGTACTTCTCATACAGCTCGCCGCGTTCCTGAAATAGCTAAGCATTCAGAGGCAGATCCTCACATGATGCCGCTTACCCGAAAAAGGGGACTCGGCTCGCGCATGGTCATTGCGATGCGGCGACCGTATATATGCCAGGCGAAGATGCCATGCTTCCACTGATACCTCGCTTCGTTGTACATGCATAGCAGCGACCGCCGTGGCATCACCACGAACATCAGCGCTTTCTTCGCTTCGTTTTCCAGAGTCATTACTGACCCATTGATCAGGTTCAAACTAAAATGGGGAGATTCGAATTGTGCAAGCAAGTCGAAGATTTCAGTGCACCTTATCAGCCGATTACCCCAAATCCGCATGTCGTCCTGATGCATGCCGATTGCCGAGAGGCGCTCATCGGAGTATTCCATATTGCACACTTCTAAGGGTTGATAGCTGCCAAGCTTCTCCTCGGACACGGCTCGCATCCGGTTCAAGAGGAAGTCTGTGTATGTGGGTAACCCAACGAAAGCATCGGCGTCGACTTCCTTTTGCTTGAAGTTCACCTTTGGTCCGTGGATCTAAAGCAACGCGTGAAGAATACACGGCTATGAACCGCGACATCTGAGTCGTTGGAATTTTTCATTCCCAGACATTACAGTCCCGTTCAGTCCCTTTATGAGTACGGCTTAGTTGACCGTTCGAGGAGACGCTTAGGGGCTTAGCATGCTACTAAGGGCTTAGGCTTAGGAACGCCAAAGCATTCTGTTGCGCCAGCTAGGTAGTATCAATTCTTGGTTAGTTGCAATCCCTTTGTCCCTATTGCATATGAGACTAAAACATCTGGGGCTTGACACGTCGGGCAGCCCTACTAAACTTGGCCCTTACCTACTTACGCCGACCCGACTGCGAGAGGACCCGCTCCTTCGCGTCGATTTGTGAGACTAACTTGCTCTCTTCATCCTCTGTTACGAAGTCGGGGACAAGCAGGAGACAGTCGACAACAAGCGCTTCCTGACTGTTTGGCGGCTCCGATGGCATGGAGGAAACAGCAGCCTCAGCAATTTCAGCCGCGGGCGAGCTCCCGTTCAAGGTAGCGCATTCGTAGGCCTTTCCACGCGCTTGGGTGTAGACAAAAATTGTGTAGTCGTGGTACTTCTCGTCCGCAGTTGACTTGTGTTTGCTCGTTCGTTCAATGTCGGTGCACTGCGCGCCAATATCAACGACGGTCGTTACAGTCATGCTACCTAAAATTGCGAAACCAAACAGATCCAGACTGCTAAATGCCGCGTTTATTAAATCACAGTATTGCGCGCCGTTGGCAAGCCAACGGCTACCGTACGGATAGTCTCATCTAACCGCCAAGAAACTTAGTCAATCGGCTGAAGAGACAACATTGACGGCCAGCACGACATCCAAAAACTGCCTTTACTAGGCAGTTCTGTCACGAGCATGACCGTGAACTGATAACGAGGGTAATAGTGTCCAAAAAGGCCTTTTGACCGTCTTATAGTTTCTGTAGGGGCAAAGTCATAAGGGGTTCTAAAGGAACTACACCTGTCTTCAAAGAACTTCACGGGAAATTTAGCCCGGTACTATGGCAAAAGGCGCCGCGAGGAGCGGCTGTCCCTTACCAAGAATAAACGTTGTGATCTTATTGCATTAAAAAGGATCTTCCTGCTTGGATTTCGTGCTTTATGCGGGTCTCTTTACGACGCGAAGGGATAGGCTACGCACGGAAAGCAGAAACATGTTCCATCGCAAATCTACCATGGGCTGCATGATTCATCTCTCAGTGGAGTAAACGTAACATTCCGAACTGCAAAAATTGGGAACCGGTGCATCAACAGCCGCACCCCAACTCCTTACGTGACCCCTCGCCGCTATGAGGGGAGTCCGCCACTAGAGGCCATCGAATATGCATTGAACCGCGTGCACAGGCGAACATCATTCCCCATGTTTCTTTCGGCCAAGGCCGGCTATTTTGTCGGCTTCTCTCAACGCAATGGCGGCTGGAGGGCATGCAGCCTCCGCTAGCCCGATCCCCATTAATGAGAGTGCGCGGATCGGATTATATAGCGGCGGTTATGGCCAGTGTAATGTTCTCATGGGGTCCGCAAATAGCGAGGAGTCAAAGTCGTGTGCTCTCTCGCATTTCCGAGGGATAGTCGAGATTCTAAGTAGGCAATCGCACTTTTGCGCTTACAAAACTGAGCTTCATTTTGCACCTCGCAAGGTAGCACATTAACTGTACTTTCTAACGATAGGAAAACAAAAAAAAGCTGACGAAATATAGGGTTTGAGCAACTGTTTCTGATGCGCACAGTGGCTCCGGAGGACACATCCCAGCATCCATAGTTGATAGTCATAGCGTCGTTTCGACGTTGACAATCGTTGGAGAGTGGTCGTAGAGCTGTCGCAGAACTGTCGTACAGTCGCCATTTCACCGCAATCAAAGAAGCTCCTCAGGCAACATAGCCGCTGCACCGTCATGGTACATCAAAGCACGATGAAGTGCTGGATACGTTAATACCGTTTTTAGTTAGCGCATTTTTTGCAAGCTCATGTGCAGCGAGAATGAAGCTATGGTCAGCACAAAGTACTTCCCAGCAACACTGTAGGATAGGGCCATGTGCGAGTGTATCTTGTGCGTTCCGCCTCTTGCTCAACGATAGCCTACAATCCAGTATTCCAAAGTTGCCGTTTGTAACCTGCTTCGCACCTCTTCGCCGGCTGACCAAACACTCCGTAGGCGGATTTTGCCCGGTTAAAGGCTTCGGTGAAGGCGGCATTGTCACGTTGAACCATGGAATTAGCGACTCGATTTGTGCTGTCGTTGGCGGTCATTTGCTTCCTTGTCCCCATCGGTAGCGGGAAGATTGGTGAGTCAGAGTTATGCTTGGAATATTTTGGACCATTGTCGGCTTCTTTTCCGTAGCGAAGCTCTAGGGAGAGTCTTTAGTACCTTCGTTCTCCGTCCGTTACTAGAGTCCAAAAGTGTAGACCTCAACGTGTATCGTCACACCTCTCATTTGGAGTCTAAGGTCGAATCCGCTGAACAATGGATGCTCTAATTTTTGAAGCAAGTTAGGCTAGCCAATTCAAATTTGTAGATCAGCAGGTTGAGGCCGTTTTTCGAGGCTCCATCAATAGGCGCTACTAAGAATTCAAATTAATGAATTTTTTTTGAGGCAGTCGTAAATCCGAATTCGGCTTGAAAATATGGCTAGTGCGGTAGAAGAAGACTATCCTCCCAGTGCAACCGCTAGAATTTTGTAACTAGGTCCGAAACCACGAAAATTTACCACTATGTGAGACAGGACGTATCTGCAAACCAAAGTGCCCTTGTTCAGAAGGCATCGATAAGCAGCGAAAGATCGGAAAGAACGGTCTTCCCGACACAAACGTCGTCGTCAACGCCGACGAGAGCAAGGACGCCGACTGTGGCATCGACCTGAGCCAGCTGCGTGGTGCACGCCGCGGAAAGCGACGCATCCACCTCACGCCGGACGGCGCGGTTGTCAACGCCGGCAACGGATCGGACGTGAACGTTACGGGCAAGGAAGGACCCGGCTGGCAGGCGGTGGTGATTCACGAGAAGTGTAAGGGCAAGGCCACCAAGCGCGCTAGAGGATCACGTACCTAGCGATTGAACAGAATGAGTGTCACCTGTTTTTATGCAGCTCAGCAATAAACTTTGCGAGGTGCTGCTGATCGGATTGATTTTAAGTGCATAAATCCTCCTCCTCCAAGGTGAGCTCGAGTGACCGGCCATCCAGAGATTGTCGCAAGCCGAGTTTCGAGTAGTAGATTGATTCAAATTCCAGTAAAATCCAGCTAACGCTTGAACATAAACTACCTAAGCGAGAAAAAGTTGAGTAATTCAGCTTTCTATTTACCAGCATTTACAATGTCATTCGTGCCAGCGTTGTGTCTCATCGGAGCCTTCAATGCAAAAGTCTTATGCAATTTTTTGCTTTGCAACCCCCTAACTACCTACATGTTTTGGTTCGTTTGTTTCCGTTGTTTCCTCGTTTCCGTTAGAATTACGTGTTTGCCCTAGTGCAGATTCTAGCAGCAGCAGCAGGCGTAACTTTCGTATGTGGCATAGTGCTCGCCAACTTTCCTCTTGGGACGCGGAACCATGAAGCGCCCAACTTGCGGATGCGTAAGGCGGGATGCTAGAGAAAACGCTATGGTTTGATGGCCAATGGTTCCAGTAATGAAAAATAATTTTAAAGACCTTGACGATTACGTCAAGCTACCACATGCCTTGAATGTCAGTCTCACATTTTCACGTAATCGCATAGAAATTCGAATTGCATCCGCGTTGAAGTCGCTTGTTTTGCGTAATTCTTCATGTTCGCAGATCCATGTAAAACTCTTGTTTATTTAATTTAGATGCTTTACAGGGCGAGTCGGCTACATCTGAATCTCCTGGCCAAGCAGAAAGATCCAAGCAGGAAGCCATGCCTGAGCTACGAGCTGATGCGGTGCAACCGGCTCATCGACTCTTTCGGTACGTCGCCAATTCGTCATCCTCTGCCCTAAAATCCACGGAGTTCATCTTGTTGCAGAGAAAAACAATTTTGTGAAGACCGCATTTTTAAGAGCCGACAAGATGGCAGATGTTTGGCTTGTAAGCTTGAAGCTAAAGCAAGCACGTGCTTGCCAAAGTAGGCATGCTACTAGTCAACTAAGGACTAGGATAGTTTCCCGGATAGAACATACTTAGCTAATTCTTCTTAGCCTTAAACCTTCCAAAGGGTTAAAAGCAAATTTTAGGACACGGTCTCTTCGCGTTCCTCCCGCTCGGACGTCGCGTGGTGAAGAAACTCGAGCGGATCATCGCCACCGAACTCACGCGGATTGGTGCTGAAGAAGTGGAGATGCCTGTCCTGGGATCGGAAGAGCTCTGGCAACAATCCGGTCGCTGGAATGCCATGGACAAGCACATTCTCAAGCTGACGGACCACGACGATAGAAGCTACTGCCTGCAGCCCACCGCGGAGGAGATGGCAACGACGGTCGCGAAAAGGTTCGGTGCACTGAACCAGAAGGATCTGCCGCTGATGTTGTTCCAGGTGAGTTCCCCTAACTGATCAGGGTCTAAGTCCAGTTTAGTCGACGCAGAAGTTTCGCGACGAAGAGCCCCGACTGGGCTTGCTCCGAGCAAAGCAGTTCCAGATGAACGACCTCTACACCTTCGATGCCGATGAGTCTGCGGCGCAAGAGACCTACGAGGTAGGGTCGTGGGCTATCTTGGACGTTGGCTTACTTGTTGGAAATATGGCCCCACAAAGCGCTCAACTGAGCAACTTAGATGGATCCGTAGTTAGTTGCCAGCAAGTTTTGCTCCAAGCTAGCGCTGAATGAGCCCCTACCTGTAGCGGAGATAAAAGCTAACATTAGGGTTGAATTCAACGCTCAATACAGGAGGCGCTAAGGACCATCAAGCGATATACGTTTCATGCTAGACCCAAGCTGTTAAGGTGCTTGTATCCATGTTCAAATGATGGTTTTAGCGTTGCACTAAGAAGCTTTAGGTTGCCTAAGGCAGCAGCTTATGCTGTACGCCGTTAAGTGGTAGTTATTGATGGTCACCTTAAGCATATGACTTTCAGAAAGTGACAAGCGCCTACTGGAGGATATTCCACGACGTCCTTCGCCTCCCAGCAGTCTACCGGGTCGATGCGGACGTCGGCGACATCGGCGGAACGACCTCGCACGAGTTCCACATTCCGAACGCACACGGGCAGGACACCCTACGACTTTGCGACCCATGCGCCGACAAGCGCGCGACGCAACGGATCGCGAGGAGGCTCAAACCGACAGAAGTACTTGGCTGTCAAGCGTGCAAGCAGCGACCG
>JNEY01001560.1:0-10642 GCA_020875895.1 Aphelenchus avenae
AAACCCGCGGCGGACGGGAAATTGCGTGTTGTTTGGCAAGTGGCGACGATGGCCGGTGACTAGTGCGCGTCGCGAAGTGTCCGGGAAGCACCAACAGATGCAAACGAGTGCAAAGCGGCCAGTGCAAAACCATCTTTCTCATCGTGTAGCAGGCGGGCGCAGATTAAATGCACATCTAAACTTTGCTGGCAATAAGCAGACGACCTGAGAATGGCTTGACGAGTTCTACTCTAGGCACAAACAACACACTGAAATTCCAGTTTTAGCAGGAGCATGTCGACGTCAGAGAGGCGCCAATAGGGTACTCGGAGCCTATTGCGTATTGCGCTCTAGTACGCACGATGTTCACCAAGTGGGCTTAATACAAGGGAAAATGACGAAGAGAATGCAAGTCAGGGTATGCTAGAGCGAGATGAACTTTGATCTGAGCTGCTGCCGATTACCTCATGGACGTTAACGAATTGTTGGACGCGCATATGTCGCTACTAGAAGCCAACGCTGTAAGCCAAATTCGCGGGTCACGTAACCAGAAGAATAAAGCCAGAAGGAGCACACGGAAGAGGGATATGCACAGTTAGGGGGTGACCTTTAATGTTCCCGTTAATTACTGACGGACCGCAAAAATGAGTGTTTGTACGCGCATGAAGCATGCGGCGCTGCAGGGAAGATTGACCTTCCGATAATACGCTTCGAACGTGTTTGAAAAAAACCTGCAGGGAATGAACAGGCAAAAAAAGCTCTGAGAAGCCAAAAGGTCGCAGAGGAGCGCATGAGAAAGCGAGCAGTCACAAGATAAACAATGATCCGAGTGCTCACTAGTTAGCACCGACAGTTGTGACTGAGCGCTGATAACGGGCCATATAAACCTTCTTACATGCTGCACATTGCTCTCGTAAATACCTAAAATATACTATCGAAGCTTTTTTTCTAATTTAGCCTGCATTGCATGGATAATCTTTGCCAGAGGTCAGTACGCGTGCAGGAAAAGTTGCGTTCAACCGACAGCAAAACAGACATGAGAAGGTGGCGCACACTGCGAATGAAACCTTATCTGTCACCACTCGACAAGCGACGGCGGACAATCGGGACCGTCATCAATCACAGCGCGAGATGAGCAAAGCACCGGAGTGCGTTGGTCGCGGCGTTCGGTCGGCAGAAGGACCTGAGTGACGTGCAATATTGGCTTTCAGAGATTTTGGGAGAGTCCAAGAGTAAGTCGGAGCTTAGGCTTAGGCTATGGAATGAATGGACAAACTGCTAGGCTAGTAGTCTAAGCTTAGTCTTAGGCCATGCCAGGAAGGGACAAGCTGCTTTGTCAGTGCATTTATCCGCCAATGCCTGTTGGAAAAAGAGGGTTGAAAGTCACTGGGGAATATTCCAGTTCACAATTTTAATCAACACATTCCATCGTTGGGAAGCGGATGACATGCCCGCTGGGATTATCCGAATTGCCCCGCGGCTACAAACTAACATCTTATGGACACTAAATTAAAAGTTAGAGCACAAGTCATTCGCTGGGAGACTAAAATGACATGACTGATAGCCGTAACCAATACTTTGCATCTTCACGCTTCTCGAAGAGGTGTAAGATGGCAGCCAGATGCATCTTTTGGCATCATTGGCGACTTAAACCGAGCGCATTACCCAAGAAACCTTAACTTTCCGCGATATGGAAATCGCGAATAGCGTTATTGATGCAAACGAACGCGCAGAGTGGACACTCGGTGGCGCATCGCCGAAGAGTGGACGATGGACAGGGCGCGGAATAGCGGACGATTAATCCGACGCCTTGTGCGGGACAGTGTTTGTACGCGTTCGCATCCTTACCAATTTTCGGGCGGTCACTGACCTCACGGCATTATGACCGTTTTCGGACTCCGAAGAGAACAACCGGTCAACTGCAAAATCTATGAGCTCCGAACAACCATCCTATTTTCTGTCCTAGCGAGTGCAAATGAGACCTTGAACCAGCCACGTCAAATGTGATCTTGTTTGCGGCGGCGGACGCCCGAACATCGAAGGAGTGTAAGGGTCGCTATTTTTGCACAATGTCGGGCCTTTTTGATATCCCGCTGCTAACCGAAAGCGTTCATTTTCGGGACAATGTTAGTAGTCGCAAGAAGGATCCTTGTGTGTGTCTGCTACTAGCATCCTACGCGCAGGTGATTCGGCCTACCAACACTCGTAACGTCAACATACCAGTTAGCCGAATTAAGAACAAACTTTCGAGGCGTGTACACCCCTGAGCAACAACACCAACTTAACCAAGGGGTAGCATGATGCGCAAATAAAACAAAGATCGCACTAAGAAAATTCAGCACGCATACGTGTCAAAGAGAGCGGGTGATTGTGCCCACCTACAAGGTTATGCTGACGTGCTACCAACTAGCAGAACTTATGTAGTTTCCCAAACAGTTTAGCAGCAATATGACCTTAACTAAGGCGTTGAAGGCAATCCATGCTAAACCAAGTGAAAACAGACACACAGTTAGTTGGAGGGCCAACTCCTTTGGTCGCTGGCTGTGAGTAATGAAAGGATTGGAAGGCGTGCGCGAGAGGAGGCGCTCGTCGGCGTCGCAACACCTGCACGAGCGCATTCTTAAATGATTGGTTTCGACATTTCCCATGCATTATCGGACAAATATTCGCAAGAAAACGGACGCCGCTGCGCGCACGAATAGTTAGTGCGATACGAAAGCGCAAAACGCGGAAAATCGGATGCGCTGCATTGCGAGCGGCGACAAAAGAGTTCGCTAAGCGTCAGCCACCTAAACGCCTAATGCAAATGTTTACACAACCGCCGGGTGGGTTCAGCTGTTACAGCCCGAATCGCGTGCGCGTCCGACATCACATTCGTGACAAGAAGAAGTGGCAGGACTAACTATGGAAGCCCATCGACCACCACAGAGAATATCTCTTCCGAAATGAGAGGGCGATTCAGGATGCAACCCAAAGAGCCATTCTTAATAACGCAATGCCCGAAAGTCAAAACTACCAATTCAGTGGCATGACGATCACTAAGCAAAACGTGGAACCGTAAAGCTGCCTACCTAGCGCGTTGACCGGTTGTCCCATGGCCATCACTGCCGATTCGCCGAAGCCGGGCGGTGCGTTGGGTTGCTGTGCCTAAGGTGGATAACGTGATGAAAAGCACCTTTGCAATGTGCTCGAACCGGGACGTACCTGGTAGAACTGCGGTGGACCTCGTTGTTGAACACCCTCAGCGAACGACGGACCGAAGCTTGGCGAGGTCAGCTGAGCCTGTTGCGCGGCGCCGCCCGGTTGCGGGTACTGAGGTGGCGTTGGACGGGGCGCGAACGCCATCGGTTGCGGATAAGCTAAAATCCATAGGTCTCAAGTAAATATGGTTTGCCGCACTTTGCAGCTGAGAGTGTTAAATGCCTTAAATTTGAGACTCTATTTGAGACCTTAGACCCTTATGAAATGTTTATGCTATAGCACTAAAAGGAAATCGTCGCATTTGGAATCACATATTTCGAATGCATGCTACATGCATGCGCAAACAGGCAAAGCATGCATTTGTACCCAGTGAGAGGCAAGTAGTTGCAACGTGAACACAGGTAAAAACTGCGCACGCTTCTCTGTTTGCGCACTAAGAGTTACTCGAATGAAAGTGAGTAAACACGGACCTCCAAGACAATTAAACTTTGGAGCCCCAGAAAACGCAGTTTGCGCTTTCTTCCAACTCCAATCTTTAAAATTAAACGCAAGACGCATTTTTTGTATTTTTTGTATTTATATTTATGCGGTAAACCACGCGACAACGTATGCAATGGTTTGAAGACCGCATTAGCGTCAAAACGCTCCATTCAAGCCACTCTTTGTCACCGTCGGACGCTACAAGCAACGCTAAATGCGCATGAACCGGGAGCGGGTATAAATTGAGCTTATTGGATTGCAAAGCGCAACGACCAATTCACTTGTGGCAAGCCCAGCGCGCGACCGCGTGGATGCCACGAACTCGTTGCCACGCAAACGTCCATACTGCCCGCGGACGGGCGTGCCTTGAGTCGGTTGCGGAGCGGATAAAGTTTAATTAGCGGCAGGAAGGACGCGGCGGACACTTCAAAAAGACAACCGCCTCACCCGTGGACATCGCCGCACGGGAAATGAGGAAGGACTCGGGAAATGGGAAGACTTTCGCTCCTCACGAAAGAAAATATAAAGGAACGCGACCGGCGCATGTCGTAGAGAGAAACGTCACGCAAAACGACGCAATTAGCAAATTCTCAAGGGCGCATTAAACGTTTAGGGCCTTGCGCAAGTCGAGGTTTAGAACCTTCTCGAGAGTTAAAAAAACTCGAGTGTGCGCAAACTTTCTGTTGCAACGTTTGTTCCACCTAAGGCGCCTGGCGATGGGCAACCGCCACGATATTGTCAGTTTTTGTTTGTTTCCCGCGACCCTTTTGGCTGCCACCACATAAAAAATGCATGCGAGTTTCCTCGGGCGACGACCTTAAGCGCTACGCAATACTCCCTAGACGCTGCCCGCCATGAGTGGGCTCCTGCTCAGCCGAATGTACAGCACACGGAAGCGCACTTGTATTCTACAGGGAGGGAGAGTGCTTAGCTGATGTCGCGAGTGCCGCGTACCCTAGTGATGTTTGGCTACAGGGTGTCGGGTGCTCATTAACGACACAAGCTACTGATTGATGGCAGCGCTTAAACTTCCGAACCAGAATTCTGCCTTGCATACCTTGACCGGGGAAAGGCACTCGCATCAGCATGGGTCGTTGGGCCATGTGCGGCGACACCATCCGCCCTTGCGCCATCTGCTGCTGCTGCATCTAAATTGCGCGATTGTAGTGATATTCATTCGCAAATCTTGTCTAGAGTTCGGCGCCCGTAGCGTCGTACGGGCCGTTCCCGTACCGTTCAACGCCGATACGCGTGGAGGTTCCTAACCGTAATACACTACGGATTTTTCGTACGACCCGGTGGGACAGTGCGGTACGGCGTACGGTACGGAGAGGGTCATGCCAAAGTCTAATCTTGTCGACTTGCATGGTTCACTGGTCAGTAAACCGTGGAGCTAGCTAACAGCGTTCTTGTCGCATTGGGCTTGGTAGCGGAGGGCGGCAGGTTTTTTTGCCTACGAGGCCCTGTAAATGGGTTCGGAAGTCCAACTAGGTAGATTAGTTGCCAACCAAATACCCTGAAGCTTCCCTGCGCAAATGTTTCAAAACGGGCTCTAGCTGCTTTCAGGTCTTTAGGTATCTATGAAAAATGTAGCCATGGGTCGCGTTGAGAGCTTGCCTGCTGCTGATGCTGCATCCACTGCTGCTGCTGCGAGTATGCAAAGTGTGGGTGCATTTGCATCTGCGCTATCCGCTGCTGCTGCTGGACGGCAGCGTAGCTCTGGGGCGTCGGCGACGCCGGCACGGGCGTTGTTGTCGTCGGCGGCATTCCTGGCGTTCCGACGCTGCCTGAAACACAAGCTAAGGGGTAGTCTAAGACGATTGCATGTCACCTTGAGAGTACGGCGGGGCAGCAAAGTGCTGCGGGAATGGCGATGCCGGCGTGCCATGTGATGCGACCGATGCCGCCCGGGAAAACGGCGATTGTGGCAGATGCGCTGCTTGTACCGTCGGGCTTCCCATTGGGCTTTGCGCTGAAAATGGGCACGTTATTACCGGATATGAGATCGAGTAACTGCAAAGTGTAGGTAAGCTTCTGCTTCACGAAACGAATGCACGCCGTCTGTTTTGATTTCATAGCAAACCTTAACGTGGAACTCACCCATCATTCCCATGCCCATCGGCACTTGCTTCGACGGAGAGCTTCCCTGTTGGGCAAGCGGTGTTCGCGGAGGTGGGAAGTCGTTCGATGGTCTAAAACCGGGTCGTCAGAATGTCGTTTCGAAAGTTAGAGGCTAGGTCACAAACGTACGGGTAGCCAACGGGCGTTTGTGGTGTTCCACTCGGCTGTCCGAATTGCTGCGACTGCGGTTGCGCAGGGGAGTCGTGGTGCTGATGCTGCGACATGTCACTTCCTAAAGTCAAACGTCTTGGCTGCCGACACGGTACACAACTATTGCTGTTAGACATTCAAACGTTAAAATACTTTGTAAGAAATCAACGAGGAAATCCGAAAGGACAATCGGCAATTTCCCAAATGCTACCCAGGAAGCATAGCGTTTTGGACATTCGGAAGGCATGCAAAACGTCTTGCTCTATTTCTACCCTGTCTTAATTCAACTGGCTTTATGCCAAGGCCTATGGAAACGTTACGCATCGTATACGGCATAGGCGTCGGTCGGTCGTGAAAGACTAGCACTCACCCGTCGAGTGCCGGTGCTGATTTGAGACGGACATCGGCGAGCCGTCCGACATTGAGCCTCCTCGTTGGTCGGAAGAGTGCATTCCGGATCCAGGTTGTGGTGGTGACGTCCAGTTCTAAACGCTTTTCTGGTGTACGACATTGCTTTTACGCGCCACTTACGGCTTGAAATTCCGCCGCATTTGTGCCAGCCGACGAGACCATCTCTCGCAGACGTTGGGGATCCAGCGGCTCGAGAGGAGTCGTCGGTCGGTTCTCCTCCATCGGATGCGTTCAAGAGGACTAAACCAGTTAATGTTAGCAAGCATAGCGCAAATCTTAGATATTTTGAACCAGCCCGAACAACAATGCGTAAGTTTGATTCTTTAAAGTATTTTGACCAGCACTATCACCGTAACGTGTTGCTAGCAATAACTTTGATGTCGTGAAGCCAAACGTGGCTGTAAGCCATCGGAAAAGGACAATTTGGTTCGGTTGCGGTAGCAATAAAAGGCTCGAGAGTGACTCTCGACTTCACATTGATTCATCAACGCTTCGCCAAGTGGTCATAGTCGTGCCGGAGCCTGCGAAGGCTTCGCTTTCCGCACTGGAGGTCACGCCGAGTGCACATCACGCGTTAGCATTTTCTACTTGGAATAGGGTCTACAGCTCAAAACACAGCAGAAGACAAAAGAAATAACCGTCAAACTGGCATCTGAAACGCCTCAGCTAGTAAATGTCGGACATTAATGTAAGCATTTGAAAGCGAGTCCTCTTAGCGCAGTCATTTGTCAGTGTTAAGCGCATACATTGTAGTACACGTTTTCATATTTTCACAATTAGCACGTTTTCGAAAACAGCCTTCAGTTGCGTCATATACAGCTTATCACCAGCTCCAGCAGCAACATCACATAAGCAAAACCGAAACCTATGCCAACACTAATTACGCAACTAGAAGTGGGGCCGCCTACGGCGGCCTGTTTGTGTGTAAGCTACATGGTCACGTGAAACATCGTCTGAGTCTTCTCGGTACTCTGAGTCAAGGTTTGAGGTCGTATTGCTTGAAGCTCTGAGTTCAGGTGTGGATCGTTTGACTTCAAGCTCTGAATTCAGGTTTCAAGCTCTGAGTTCAGATCTGAGACGTCTTGCTTGAAGGCTTAAGTTTACTCGGTTAAGGTCCGAATCATCTTAATTTGAACTTTGAGTTCAACTGTGAATCGTCTGATTTCGTACTCTGAGTTCAGGTCTGAGATGTGTTGCTTCAGGCCTTGAGTTTTCTAGATTAAGGTAAGAGTCGTCTACTCTGAAAATCTGAATAATCTGAGTATACTAAAAGCTCTGAATTCAAGTCTGCAGTGTCACGCTTCAGGCTTTCAGTTAAAGTCTTAGACGTTTGTGTTTCAAGCTCTGAGTTTAGGTCAGAATCGTCTTATTGGAAGCTTTGAATTAAGGTCAGGTCGTGCTTGATGCCTTGATTTAAGGTCTGAAATGTCATGCTTCAGAGACTTTGAGTTAAGGTCTGAAACGTCGTCTTTTAGGCTCTGAGGTATGATTTGAGACTCGTGCGCAAGCTCTTCTTGAAGCGTGAGACGTCGTGCTAAGGCTTTGAGTTGAGCTATGAGGAAGTCTGAGACGTCGTGCTTCAAGCTTTGATTTAAGATGAGAGACGTCGTGCTTCATGCTATGAGTTAAGGTCTGATACATCTTGCTTCAAGCTCTTGTTGAAGTCTGAGACCTTATGCTCCAGGGTCTGAGTTATGGTCTGAGTCGTTCTGCTTGTGTCTTGCTTGGGTTGTTAGTTTGTATGCTTACTGCGTGCAGATTAAGCCCTGCAGTGCGGCGTATGGTTTGGTTGTTTGATTGTGAGATACTTCCGTGCAGATGAAGCGAGACGATCATTAGCCAGGGAGTTTCATGTTCGCGTCACATGAGGTGCTGAGGAGTGCTGCTGGAAGTTCTGCGTAGTGCGCGTTGAAGTTCAGAGTAGTTCTGCTTGAGGCTCTTCGGAGCGTTGCATGAAGCTCTGCGTAGTCATGCTGGAAGATATGGGAATTCCTGATTGAATCTCTACGTAGTCCTTCAGGAATCTTGAGAAATCCTGCTGAAGCCCTAAATAGAACTGCTCAAGGCTTTGAACAGGACCTGCTGGGAGTTCTGGGTCGATGAGCACTGGTGGAGGTGACGAGGTGCGAAAGGTGCCGCGAAGCGATGAAGAAGTTCACTGTTGAGTGATGAACGAACAACACAG
This sequence comes from Aphelenchus avenae, assembly GCA_020875895.1. Taxonomy (NCBI): domain Eukaryota; kingdom Metazoa; phylum Nematoda; class Chromadorea; order Rhabditida; family Aphelenchidae; genus Aphelenchus; species Aphelenchus avenae. The sequence continues at coordinate 8,528 of JNEY01001560.1, forward strand.
AATGATTCTGCATCAGTGATTTTTGTTTTATTTATAGAGTTTCCGTGTGCAGTCTCATGTATGCAAATTCGCACACTTGCAATGAAAAGCAAAAAAGTTGTCCGGGTCCGGACAGAGAAACCCAGGTTTAAAAGGGAGGATAACTTGACTGGTTGCTTTGTACACGAACCGTCCTTGGTGGTGACGCGAGCTTGTTGGTAGGCTATATGCGGATATCCGTCATGGCTGGTATTCCTGATCTGCTAAGCAGTTAGTTGCAGCATAAACACACTGAACTCTGGCTGTCGTGCGGACGACGTAAAGGGCAGCTCGATAGCGTCTGCCGGGAGAAGTACATCATCAATCAGCGTTCGACTTCTTGCGGTGCAGTGACGCATCAGGGTCCCGTCGAGCGATGATGCGTAAGCAAACAAATACTTACCACCTTTGGGGCGTAAACGTTAGATTGTTCTAGAACACGTCATGGAACACAAAGGCTGGGATCGTAACATTTTCATTGCTAAGTGTAGGACATTCTTTGAAATAAGGAATTGAAAAGACAAAGGAAAAATGGAGGTAAACGTAGCGGGCATTCCGTACCGAAACGTGTGCTAGAAAAAACGACACATTTAAACGATCCGGATCGTCAAATGCTTTCGCCGGGTTCATGCGCACCCTCGCAGTGTACGTCTCTTCTCTTTGTACGTCCTTCAATCGAGCTCCGACAGCAGTCGGAATGAGAATGCCCGGCGCCGAATCATTTCAGATTTAAAGGCGAATACTCTATGGCGTATTCCAAACTGTGTGAGTTTATGCTTACCGGAAACTGTTCAGGCAGGTAGCTTGTTGCATAACTTAGCACGTTTTCGAAGGCAGCCGTCACTTGCGCTGTACGCACTTAGCTTAACATGCCCACCGCAGCACACCCAACTGCGGCAACTACATCATGCACTATGTGCGATCCCGTGTTTGCCTAGTTTATTTCCTATGTACCGCCCTGTTTCTCTTGCGGCGAAGCAAACTAGACAGACTCTACGGATGTGGATGTCTGACAGGCCAATTTTTGGATTACCTGCCAAAAAAGGTAAATTTGCACTTATGGTTGCACAACGCAAACGGCTACCAGGAACTAAGTAGCGTCAGCCACGAGGATGTAGTACTATTCTTGTGTCCAGCCGTAGATCTATGACAGGCCAATTTTCGGATTAGGTAGCTAACTGCTGATGCGTAAACAGGTAGAATTGTACTTATGGTTCACACGACGTAAACGGCCACTAGGTGTCAAAGTAGCGTCTGCCAGGAGAATGTACGGCTATCCTAGCCTATATAATAATCGAGATCTGTCGGTCCGGACCAGGGCTTCCGCAGTTACGGTTATGGTCAAGGCGTCGGCTACTACGGGGCGGCCTAGGTCTTTACGGCGCCGGAAAATTTTGCCTTGGCAGATTCACGCAAATTTAAAAAATTTTGACCAGGAAACGGTAGGGCGTAAAATACGGTTACGGTTCCGGTGGGTCGGTTTGTGGCCTTGGTCGGGACAATGTTTGTCTCCCTTTTCAGTTTTCTGCTTTCCCGACGGAATTCGGAAGAGATATTTTGCCCTCGGCAATTTTCGAGTACGCTGAGCACGAAAATGACTGGAACTGGAACGATTTAAACGCACTGGAACACTGTCCAGTAAATAGTTCCGAGAATTTTTCGGGCTCGTCGGTCCAGTGACGCATTCATTTAAACCTTCTCAGTCCTTCCTCGAGCCACGGAACACTGCTCCCGAATAATGCCCCGACAACCGTTCCGAGGATGTTCGTGCAAATTTTGACTTGGTTCTTCGCACCCGGGGTTTCGAGTCGCTGATCGCGGATACGCTATAATAGTAACGATTGGGCACACCAAAACACTGTTCCGGAACAATCTTCCGGGAAATGTTGCGAGCGAATTTTTACTTGATTACGTGTACGACCAGTCATTCGAGTTGTCTGCCCGACTCTGAACCGACTCCCACTCTTCTTTCGACTCTATTTCCACGCTCGCACCTTCCGAGCGCGCAAGTAGAGAGCTCCTTCTTGTTACCAAGCGCCATCGACCAGCGCTCGGCGTCTAGTAGGACCGCGACGGAACAGCATCCGACCGAAAGAT
>JNEY01001564.1:0-12193 GCA_020875895.1 Aphelenchus avenae
ATGGAGGTTTACGCCTACACTTGGACCAATGGACCAACCTGTACTCCGTCGACGGACGACCCAGCTCGAGCAGAAGGAATTCCATCAGAAGCAGAAACGCTGATCAGTGCGGACGAAGTACGACACCGACGGACGATGACGTGCGCACTACAACATCATCTCGTCCACGGTGCCCAGGCCTCGTCGCGCACACCAGCAACATTCGAAGGAATCCAGCAGCAAGGAACAGTACAAAAACTTGGACCTCAAAGGACGCCCGAAGCAGCACCGACCAATTCACCTAGACCGGAAGTGAAATCGACCAACGAACGACGAACACCTGCGGCCGCGAACAGCCGACGTCAGCAGACTTGTGACCCCAACCGGAAGACGCCCACAGGCTTGTGGCAGCCACAAGCGGTCGGAAGACGCACTCACCAGCGAGGGCAAGCAGTTCGGAAGAACACCGACCAGACGACCCCGAGACGAACACCTGCCGAGAACAAAAGCCAGCGGGAGCAGCGCCGACCAAAAGCGAGGCAATTAATTACACGCCCGATCCGCCGATCAACACCAGCTATCACCGACCGGAATGAAGCAGCAGCCGACTCTTATCGACAAAATACTTTCGACCCGGCGGAACAACCAGCTTTTTCTTCGTACTAAAAAGTTCCGGTTTAGCAAACGCAATTCGTCACATCAGCAACCAACTACAAGCGCCACTGCCGTGAACAGGACATCGGAAGTCATCAGCAATTGAATACGGAAGGAAGCCGGAAGGAAAGAAGACCAGCAGAACCTACGCAAAGAAGGAAGATTCGCAAGCGGAAGATCCGGACAGTGCTCGGGAAAAGGACCGACAACGCGCAGTGTTCACAGAAGCTGAAGGAACGGATCAGTCACCAATCGGCCGATCCGAAGCAGCAGATCGAGGAACGGCGGTACGTACCGAGCACTCTACCGGTACAGGTCTGTTTGCACTAGGGGCCTAGAAAGCTGCGACAAAACAAAGCAGCATAAGCCGTCATTCGAAGCCGATATTCGAAGAGTGGCCGCAGAATAACCAACTAACTAAGCGGCTAGTCCGGTGCAAACTAACCAACCGCCTAACATCATAGATCGAAGCGCCGCTCTACAGTTCAAGAAGTTCGCCCTCAAGTGCCGACCACCAGCGGTTGGACGAGTGCCCAGAGGATCACCAGCAGTAGCGCCAGCCACCAGCGGTTGGACGAATTCGGAAGAGGCCACAAGCGGCCGTGCCAACCAGAAGAGGTTGGACGAATCTGAAGAAGGCCACAAGCGGCTGTGCCAACCAGAAGAGGTTGGACGAGTGCGAAGAAGTCCACCAGCGGCAGTACCGATCAGAAGAGGTCGGACGAGTGAATTCGAAAAGGACAACTACAAGGCAGAAAAGCTTGGACGAAGAAGCAACCCTGGACGAAGGAACAGACAACATCCAGACCCCCCAACAAGGAGTCACCAGCAACAACACGTCCACCAGTACAGCAGAAAGGAAGGTCGTGACGAATCGATCGAAGAAAACCACAAAGAGGCAAACCCAAAGGCACAACCGGCCAGAGAACCACCGCAGCAACCTTCGCCGAAGACCTGCCATACGCGTAGCCGGTGAAACAGCACACGCAGCAGCCACCGACGTACTGAGAACAGTCGCCACAGCTTACGGTCTCCACATTCCAGCAGCAGCTAACACAGCGGACGGAGTCGGTGTCAACGTTTCCGTCGACGAAGGAGCACTTAACAGCGGAGCAGGCGTTACCGCCACTGTCGAGATCAGAGTTCGCATCGCAGCGACAAACCCAGATCAAGCAACAACCAGGATCGTGCACATCGAGAGCGACCACTAAAGCCACATTGACAACAAAGGAATCGCCAACAGTACGGCTGACGCAGCAGTGCATCGAAGAACTAAGAAAGAAGCAAGCTGGACACCACGCGAGCAGCAAGAACCGACAACACAGGAGAGCCGCTCCGTCGACTAGAAGTCCTAACAGCATCAGTCACAAACGAGAACCCGAGACTACGCCAATTCACAGCGAACGCAGAGAACCGCGCAACGACTAGCGGACACCGGACAACTTATCAGGAACCCCGCCTGGACAACGTTATACAGAACCTTTGGACACGCGCCAACAGAAACGCAGGACAAGAGCAGCTTCGAAGGGTCCAGCGGAAGAACCAGGCACAGCTAACAGAGTCGCAAGAAGAAGCATCAGAATCGGACTTTGACTTCAGACGGACGACCGAAGCAGCAGGCATAAACATCTTGCAAGGAGCGTTCGAAGCCTGCGAACTACCAGTACCGAACAGGGACCATCTGCGTTCACGCATCCACGTCACAGCAGTAATAGCAGAAGAAGTTCTAACGCAAAGAAATCCACTGCTCTTCGCCGACGTCAGAGTCCACATCGGCACCAGCGGCGAACGCACGAGACGCAGAAGAAGGAAGCAAGACGCAAGACAGATAACGCGAAAAACACGCACTATCGACGACGAACTAACCGACCAGGACATCGACATCCTACAAGAATGGATCGACGAAACCATCGCAACATTGAACCCAAGCGAACCGGAACCCAGCAACCAAGCCAGCCTAGACGATTCGTCAGAACGTTCGTAAACTCAAGGTATCACCAACAGCGAGCCGGAATACAACAGCCAAGAGAACCGGAAAGAACCACTCAAGAAGAACCAAAGATCGGGCAGAAAACGGCAGAATCTCAAGAAGTTGCAGAACAGCGAGACGCGGAGCGGAAGACGCTGGCACGCGGAGCCGAGGCCGGACCACGAGACACCAAGCAGGAATCTGCAGCAGAAGACATACCCACGGCAAAACGGCAGCAACGGTCGAAACTCGTAAGCGACGACGAGGCAATGCCAGGACCAAGCGGAATGCAGGGAAACAGTCCGAAACAGCACGGCTCCACGGAACAACAAGAATCTGAAATGCTGGCGACATCGCCAAGGCCAGCGGAAACACCGGACACAAGGCAAGCTGAAGCAGCAACGCAGAACGAAGAACCAATCGGCTTAACATTCAACGACTTGCCGCAAGAAGTACAGATGCTGATGTGCGACTACATTCTCAACGAGATAACGCCGAACCAGACGCGACTGGGAGCGGACTTCGCAACGCTCATGCAAATACTATCGTTCAACGGATGCTCAGGAAGCTACATCAGCGACATCCACACAGTGGCAGTCTGTCAAGACTCCATCATCCTCATCCGACGGAAAGGAATAGCGCACTCGTACATCTTTGAATGGCGGACGCGACAAGGCTACACCGCGTTGAAGATAATGGCAACACTCAGAGAACGAGGATACTGGACATGCGAACGCATCAAGATCTTCCATACGGCACCACGGATGGCATTCGGAGACGGCACGCCAACAGAGCGAACGACGTTGGTCATGCACACCCACCTAACGCAGCTCTTGCGACGCTTCGGAGCGACAAAAGAAGTCAAGATCACAGACTGTCCATTCTTCTGGGAACAAGTAGGAGTTGGAAGTCTTCAACAACTAACAACATCACTGCCGAACACACCTATCATACGCGGCACCCCAGGAAGAAACTGGATGCCCGGTGGAAACTGGAACGGAATTCATCAGCATCCCATGCTGCTTCGACGCGCCGACGTCTACCGACACTCCCAATGGGACAATCGAACGCAGACCGGTCGCGAGCCAGGATACAACGAACAGTTCGCCTGCTACGCAACAATAGACGACATCCCAGCCGAAAACCACTGGATGGAACATCGATTTCCACCGCTGGACTTCAGCGAAGCAATGCCAACACTCCAGGTACTAACATGGGAGTGGCAGCACATCTACCAGAAAATTACGGCGCGATACCTGCCCAACCACTTCGAGCGTATCGACATCACGCTGAGCTCACTTCAAACGCAACCTAGGAATGCGTCGGACGCGGTTGAAGACATGTACAACGCACTGGACGGATACCCGAGACTGCGCAAACTGACGATCACCATTCAGACAACGGACTACAAAGACGATCTGTGGGAGAACGGAGACGGAGAAATGCTCGCGGCATACGTTACGACAATGATGAAACAACTCACGAAGACAGTGAGAGACAGCCGAGAACCGACAGTACGTAACCACCACCGCGATCGATCAACGGAAATCCAACTGTTAGTAAACGCCGACGACTGGTACACAACAGAAGACGACGTAATCGCTTCCAGCACAGCAGTCCGCGAAGCAGCAGAACGCTATGTGCAACAGCACACCGGACTCGTCACGGTTAACGAAGGACAAGTCGGAAGGACGGTCAAGATCGAGCACAGCAGAATCGCCGACAACTGCACTATTTCGGCTTCAGTAACCATCGGCCGCCTAGTATATGGAACAAGCACCCGCGACGAACACAACGACCGACGAGCCAGAGAAGCAATACTTGCGAACCTGGAGGAGTACTTGCGAAAGGACCTGGAAGAAGACGCTTAACCTAAGAACATGGCTCCGGCTCAACATTTAGTCCGACGTTGAGCCTTAAGAAGCCTAGCGCTGAGGACTACTTAACACCTACCAAGAAACATCCGAAGCCACCAGCAAGTCAAGCCACGACGGAAACGCTTCCAGTTTATTGCAAGGAATCACCAATCACAAGCGGCAGCAAAAACTACAACGGAACGAGGCAGATGCAAAAGGGACGGTCGTTTGAGATCGAAGCAGCAGCTCGTCCGAGAACTCAGTGCAAAGAGGATGAAGTACCAGGTTACACGGAAGACGAACCTGAAACAAGCAAACTAGCAAGAAGCAACTTAGCACAAAGCAAACCTGCGGCTGAAGTGGCAGAAGACGAAGCCGAAGTCGCCGCAGATGAAACCGAAGCAAGACGAGCAGCACGCGCCGCCTTCCCACAAGCACTCTTCGAGTTGTGCGTGACCAGCACAGCTTCATTTTTGAGGCTCACACCACACCGAGGACATTGAACTCGAGCCGAAGGCCGACAAGAGCCCAGATGACGCTTAAGAAGCCAATCGCCGTTGAAGACCTTGCCGCAGTTCTCGCAAGCAACAGGCTGACGACTCGGTGCCGAAGAACGAGGAGCAGATCCCGCACGCGAGGTCGCAACGACAACTGGACCTTCTGCTACAGCTAAAGGACGCAAGTAAGCGACATCAATACTCAAAGAACGCCGAAGAGGCAAGAACCGGGATCAGTACATACCGGAAGGATTGGCAGTCGAAGCAGTAAGATCGCCGCGTACGCCGTCGGAGAGACCAGAATGCTCCATCGCACCGTCAGGAGAAGCACCACGCAACGGAACGCTGAAAAAGAAGACGATGAAAACTTAAGAAGAGCGCAAGAACATACGCCGATGATTCACGGTTTAAGGCCGAATAAGAAGCTGGAGCAGACAGAGATGACGGCGGCATGCCAGCGCAGAAGCCCAACGGAAGGGTGGCCGAGGAAGACGCCACCCAAGCCGACGGAAGGCCGAGCAACGAAGCAGATCGCAAGGCATCAGTCAGAGCTGCCACGTTGACGTTACCAGCTGCAGCTTCCTGAGCATGACGCATCAAAGCAAGCGCTTCAGCAGAACCGTTCGACGACACCCTAGAAGCAGGACGCGTTACGGTACATAAGAAAGCGGAAAACGTACACCCACGAGCCATCGGCGAACAGACGACCAAGCACAGCAAAGGCCGACACAAGATCAGACGAGGACACCGAAGGCACAGCGGATGAGGAAAGAGGCATCGACGACACAGCTGAAGAAGATGAAGCAGCAGTCGACAAGTCAACGTCCATGGCCTAGAAGAAGGTCAGAGTGAGAAGAACGAGTGCGGAAGATACAAACCTCTGAAGGAGCTGAAGCAGCAGCACCACACTCGACCCTGTAGAGACCAGAAGGCCGAAAGCCATCGAGGTAGAACCCAGCACCATCACCATGAAATCGCATTGCGTGAACGCTGAAACGAAGCAGTAAAGAAACGGACAATCACAACGTGAGCTCACAATTCGTCGAAGAATCGTGTCTCCACGTGGACGACGGCACGCCGGCGACTCATCCGTACAACAAACTTGGTTCCATCATATCCTTCGGCGTCGACGTAGTAGAAATCATCCTTCGACGTAGCGTCAGGATTAGAACCAACGAGCTTGTCGCAAACATCGTCCATACAGTACGCACGTTGCAGACGAACACGTTCACCGATCGGGTACCAAGATTCCATTGCGAAGTTGATGGCAACACCCTGAAGGAAGGCAAGAATGAAGCAGCAGACAGAAGAAAAAAAAAGAACTCACGATGCCGTAACCGCTGTTCAGCACCGAATGGTACACATCGGCCAGTGTCAGAACGTAGGTCGATTCCAACTGGACAAGAACGTTGACGGGTATTCCACGTTGACGAAGCAGTTCCGGCGCTATCAGGACTTCCTAAAGAAAGAACGATACTCGAGAAGGAAGAGGCGATTGAAGCAGCAATACCATGTCAAGCAGAGCTACAAACCTTATGATCCAAGAAGCGCCCGCAACGATCCTTGAAGAACGGGCACAGCTCATCCAGAACTTCTTCGAACTGACGAGAATGTGACGCCGGGACGCTGTACCAGAACTGAAAAGAAGCCACGGTGCGATCAGAACGGAAATCAGCACCGGATACAACATGACGAAACTCACCTTGTGCGAACTTCCGCGGTGAAGGTAGAACACGCTGAACAGACGGCCGTCCTAGAAGCAGCAGAGATCAGATGCAAGAAGGAACAGAGGCCAGGAAAGAACTTGCCTCAACATGCCACGGAGCAGATGTCGCCTTCATCGAGACGTACAAGTACGGCGTCGTCACGCCAGGAGTCAGCGGCATGTGATCGAGCATCGTACCGAGCTGACCAAGGTTGAAGTGCCGACACGACGAGCTGAAGACAGTGCCAGCAGTGTTCGCAGCGTAAACAGGCGGCATGAACATTGCCGTAGCCGCTCGACGACCGGTGACATTCGAAGCAGCAGGAATCCTCACCGCACTACGATGACGTTGCAGTTCGTTCCAACCGAAAGCTGAAAAGGGCAAACTATATGCAGAACAAACATCGAAAAGGAATCATACCATCATCGCTAGATGACCCTGGCTGCTCATCAGCCCGAGCAGCAGTCGCAGAAGCCATCACTTGATCGTAGCGACGGTTCAACTCCACGATCCGCCCACAGAGACCATCAAAGAAATCGCTAAAGCATCATCGGCTGACCTCTTCAGAGGAGAAACAAAGGACAAAACGGCAAGAAGCGATTTCACCAACTTACCACGAGACCGGCGGAGACTGAAGACGTTTACCGGCGAAGAGCTCCGCTTCATCGGACGCAGCCTCGTATTGACGAGCCAAGTCTTCGTGCTTTCGCTGAGTGATGCTCAACTGCGCGGTATCCGACTGCCGATGAAACCCACCACGGAAGAGTTTCGTCCACACTTCGATGACAGGCCTATAAGCAACGAGGTCGATAAGCAATACTACCGACCATCAAAGATGAACAATTAACCAAATCAGTACCACCGAAGCAGCAGAGGACAAGAACTTACAAATGGAACTTCGTATTCGGATGAAGAGCAACGAAGTTCGAATGATCCTCGATCCACGCGTCAGGCGGAATGACGAGAAGGAGACCAGCTTCGATGTGCAGACGAAACTCCGGCGCAGTAGAGGAAGATGCAAGCGCCAGAACGGTGCGGACAAACCGCGAGAAGTGCTCCATTTGCTGAAGAGTAGGCAGCAGAATCAAGAAGCGACCATCGGAATTCGGAAATTCCGCATAAGCATGCTCCAGCAGAACCCCGTCTCCACGCTTCTTGTAGGATCCAGGAAGAACGAAGCCAAGAGCGGCGTATTCACGAAGCACCTTCGAGTCGGAAGAGTCGGCCATCTAAACGAAGAACGATGAGCGAAACAAGAAGACAGTGGACGATACACCACTACACGGGACGATGAAGCAGCACGGAGCGTAACCACCACAAGCTACGAAAGAGAAGAACAAGAAGGCAGGGAAGTCAACCCGAAACCTATACCACAAAACACTTCCGCCAAAATCATCGCGCGGCAGCGCTCAACAAACGTCTCTAGCTGCGGGTCAGCAAGGCTTGTGGCAACTGACCACCAAGGCTTGTGGCAGTGAGGACTCGCAGGACGCTTGTGGCAATGAGAGGTCAACACTTGTGGCAGCGGAACGCCAAAGCTTGTGGCAGCGGCGACTCGCAAGATGCTTGTGGCAGCAGTGACCAGAGGGTTGTGGCAGCACGAGGCTTGTGGCAACGATGGCCCGCGGACGGCCCGTGGCAGGGACAGACTGCGGAAGTTTGTGGCAGCAGCGACCACTCGCGGATAAAGCGCCATAAAGACGGAAAGCAACGCCGCGAGAACAGGTGTCCGAGGACGCCACCACGAATTAATCCACCGGCCGCAACCCGGATCAAGCCAAGCAACAGAGCAACTAAAGAAGAGCCGCCACCGAGGGACCGCCAAACAGCCACAAAGCGAGGAAGACAAGAAGACAAACGTCGACGACATGAAGCAGCATGGAAATGAACAAAGTAGGAACAGCGGAGGAACGACAGAAAAGTGACCAACTAGAAACAAACTAAAAATCGTCGCTAAGAAATAGAACGGAGAACGTCGGAATCAGCAAGCGGAAAGAAGCAACGGAAGCAGAGGAAAGAAGGGCAGAGACGATGACGCCAGACGAGGCGAATCCAAAGAAAGGTTAACGGAAAGCACAACCAGAGCCGAGAAGCGATAGAAAGAAGAATCCCAGACAATGCCCGAAGAAGCAGAACCGAGCTAAGCAGAGCAAGCATACCGACGACCCGAACAAGGAAGCGACGAACATCAAGAACGGAGGTCACTAAGACAACAGCAATCGTCGTTGAAGAGCTCGTTACGACAAGTAAAGTCAGGAGGACAGAAGAACGAAGGCGAAACAGCAGGCGTCATGAACCTGCTACGACAAAGCCACGAAGGCAAACGAAAAGTCAAGGATCGGCATCGACGAATGACCGGAATCAGGAAGAAGAAGTCCGTCTACAAGAAGGCCCCATACGCACCGAAGAAGCGAATGAAGCCGCAGAAACTCAATTGAGAAGCGTGCACGCAAATGGCAACCATAAGGCGCAGCAACTGAAGCAGTACGCGGAAGGACAAGCAAACCACCGCAGACGTATACTACAAGAAAGCCGCAGAAACGACAATGAAGCCGCGTAGAAACGAAGTGACGGCCACAGAAAGGCCATGCGCCCCAAGGAACGAGCAGAACGTCCGGCTGAAGGACGAAGAACCACAATGACGTACCAAGCCAGCAGAGCAGTACCGGTACGAAACCTCAAGCGGATGAGCAAGCGGAATAGACCGCAGTGAAGCAGCACAGCACGAAGGACGCGCAGAAAGGAGAAAGGCGCGAATATGGCGTACTCCGGAGATAAACCGCCGTGACTTAGCGACAGTATCGCAACAAAACACGCGGCAGAATCAACAGAATCAAGCGGCAGAAGCAGAAGCAGAAGCAGAAGCAGAACAATTAGGCTACAAAAACCCGTGAAATGCGGCGGAACGAGCGCAGGTTGCAAGTCTACGGCAGAAAGCAATCCTGGAACTCAGTAGACTAGGTCGGAAGTGCGCCGACATGAAAAGAGTTCCCTGGACCTACTGCAAGTAGGCGGCGGTAGAGAGTGCCTCCGAAGCCTCAAGAGGACTCTACCGTTGACGGACTTCATCAGACTGACACTAGTCAGGGTAGGACTCGCGAACCTACCACATTCGACATCGATTCACAAACCAGAAGAAAGCGACAGACGAGCACGGGAATCGACGACAAGAACGAAGAATTCCACCGAAGAACCTCCTACAACAAGAAAATGTCAAACAGCAGTCTTTTACAAGCAGAAGACGACGACCCTGTGAGACGACAACGCGACGCACAACTTGGGAGTCTTTTATAAACGGAAAGACATGAACAAGTGCCCTAGCGACGAGCAGAGAGAAAACAGCGCGAAGGCAGCGACGCGGACCGAGTTGATTACTGCAAACTACGTTCAAAGAACTACAACAACCTCGACTGCGAACCGACAAGAAACTCAACCTACCAACGAAGATCAGAGCAGGACGCAGGGCGCAATGCGGGCAGGCATACTGAAGCCGAGACATTCTGCGAACAAATTACGGCGTCTACCCAAGAAACAAGCTTGCCAAACTACGAAGACCACAAGCTGCAATAGGAGAATACCGACTGAAATCACGCTGGAAAAGCAAGACCCCGAGCCCGGCGGGCGAATTCCTACTGAAGCAGTAAAGTCCTTCATACAACTTAACGGACAGGCAAAACCGAGTGGCGCTACTCGAAGGCCGATGCAAAAAACGTCTATGTAAATAGATGGCACGTACCCAAGCTCAGAGCTAGCTACTCGAATGCTACGCTTGGCCACTCTACGCTTACGAAGGACGACTGCGTTCATTACGAAAAGGAATCGTATTTATTACATCAGAGGAAGAACAAGCGAAACTTCATTAAGCGCACAAGGGAGCATTCACATGGGAAGTGAACAAACGAACGATGAGCAGAAACGATCACTGCTCAGAATCATCATCGTCGCTCTCAGTCTCAGCTTCTTCGTTCTCCGCACCTTGTTTCTCCTTCTCCTTGAGAACGCGGCAGCGAGTTCCCTTGCCGGTACCGTTGACGTGATTGCGTAGAGCGCCGGAACCGGTGAACACTTTCTCGCAGTGCTCGCAGATGAACTCCGGCAGAGTCGAAGGATGGCCCGAGTAATTCGGGCAGTGCGGGTAGTGCTCCTTCACATTCCAGCTGCGATCCGACGTCATCGTGCAGTACGGGCACTTGTAGAGCTTCGGCTGGGTGCCTTCCAAAGCGACCGGCTTGACAAGTCCTAAAAACAGCATGCAGTTATTACCGTCTACGTTAAGGATACTACGCAAAGATCGAGGAAGGAATGCTTACCGTCAGACCCAGAAGGCAGATCAGCGACCGGCGGAGGATCGAAGGCCGCAATGGCACCGGCCAGAACGCTCGGCATGTACGACAGCACTAAAAGAACTAGCGTTAAAAAGGCAGGAGGAAAACTGAACTACTACAAGACAGGAAGGCTACACAATCTCGGGACACTTACCTTCACTCGAATCCACCTCCAATTTCGACAAGAAGCCATACCTCACCATGACATCCGCATCAAGAAGCCCGACGACCGGAGCAACCGGCACCGGCGCGGAAGCCGGAGCAGGCGCAGGCACAAGGGCGGCAGCAGCTACCGAGTCTCGAACGCGAACACCTGAAAGCAGAAGAGTTACACCACGGAACGGATAAGAAACAGGAAGGCGGCTACGAGATCCCTACCCTGAAAAACTTACCGCGCGAGGCTAGGAAGGCGATGGCCGCGGCTCGATCTGCGGCCGACGACGTAGACGAACTCAGAACGTCATCCGCTTCGGCATACAGCATCCATTCCGGCTTGGCACGCGAAGCCTTGGCAGCTCCAGATCCAGAAGAGGACATCGTCGAAGTCGGAGCGAGTCGTTGAGGAGCGTTGAAGACGAACGTCGAGGACGCCGTATGATGAGGAGGGGGTAGAAGGACCCCGCTTATAACGAGAACTTACCGGAGAACGGAAAGGCGGAACCGAAGCGGAATTTGCTCAGAAGAAAGAAGTCCCACACGCGGATGTCAATCAACGAGAGGTGCGAACGTGAACAATCGCCGCGAACGGAATGAATGCCGACAAGAAAAAGGCCCTCGGAAGCAGATCTCAGAAGCAGGCAAGGAGAAGAAGACCGGTGGCGGAAGTGTGAACAGAAGATCGCCTGGAGCAGCGCGGTCCTTCATTCGTCGCGTCAGAGGTGCGAAGAGAACATCGCCGACGCACATGCCAAAGGGGGAGGCTATGAGAAATCTAAAAGTCCCCCTAAGACAGGTGCTCGTAGCTGAACTAATGCGATACTCGTTTGAAAGTTTGAGGTACTGCCAGCACGAGCCGATCACGAAGATGCCGCAAGAAAGAAGGCCAGAGCGAAGCAGTAGGCAGACGACAGAACACCGATCGGACCGAGCCCATGAGCGAACAGAAGAAGATCATTGAAGAACCTTGAAGAACTGGTGAAGAACATTCGTTCGCGTTGCCCATCCTTCATTCACAACTCGCCGGAGCTCGTATAATGAGAGGGGGGCA
>JNEY01001565.1:0-12169 GCA_020875895.1 Aphelenchus avenae
GGCCCGGGCCTCGATATGAAGGTCCGATGGCCGGGCCGGGCCTCGAATTGAAGGCCCGTTGCCCGTGGTTGCTGCAAATTTCGAGCAAGATGGCATCTACCTCGAGTTCCGCCCAACCCTGGTAGATGCCAAGGCGGCGGGAGCTATTTTTTAGTTTTCATGGGGACGGAGTTGTCCTGCAGCCCTACTGGCACCTAGCCATTGCCGCGCACCAAATGCATAATTTCACGGGTTCAGCGCGACTGCTTTGATCTTATAGTTGATGCGGTTAACAGCCTAATCTGCTGGCTGGGAAAAAAACTTATGACCGCCCAAAGTTTCGAAACCTGGCTCTTGCATCCATGCGATTGCGAGCGTTATGCACGCATATGCGTAGCGGGCAAGATTTGGAGACCTTTTGCCAAATGGGCCCTAACATGGTTTTCAAGCATGGGGAATCCGAAAATAGCATCCATTTGTCAAGGCGGCGCCTGTGGGGCCAGGGGAGGGGTAGGGATCCTGCTTCCATGCGATAGCGAGCGCTACGCATGCATAGGCATTGCGTGTCTGAAGGAGATTATTTTGTGCGAAAGTATTACCCAACAGCGGCGCTGGCTGCGCAAAGCTCAGGCGAGCCGCTAGTTCTATAATGTGTTTGTGGACAGAGCTCATAACTGTTGGCTCCTCCTGTTTCTTTCGAATGCTAGCTGAACCGCTCTGAAAACATCGTTGGTGGACAATGATTGCGTACCCGCTCTTCCCTTACGATGAAGTCTTCCCAGAGAGCGTCGTAGACGTCATTTGCTACGGGAACGGCAAGGTTGGCGTTGATTTTCTTGAAGGCAGTGTGCTTCTCCTGTAATCACTCCGTTCAGTGAACCCATGTAACACTAATTACATTTATCAGCTTGTCCAGTCTGCCAAGAGGACCCTTTCGGTGCCGGTCTTCGCCAACGGACTTCTCGTAGAACAGTTCGTAAGCGGCTCGCGAAGCATTTGGTCCAGCTCAGCTGCGGGAAGTGGACGTTCATCTCTTTTGAACTGCTGAAAAGGTGTCACGCAAACTGAGTTCCATGAATTGATTTGATAAGCCGAAGCCTAACCCTGAGCATGGGCGGATTCAGATAACACTACGATGCTACCAAAGCGAGTGACCGAAAAACGGTGACCCCTAACTACGCTGAGCGAAACTACATTTTACCCAAATGCCACGACCTCCCAACTTATACAGTGAGCGTTGTGTTCCTCTCTCACTTCCCAAACCGCATGCGATTCCCTTTTACCGCATGGCAAAACACTTACCTCGTGCATGTGTCTAGCGTAGACCTGGACCGCGCGCTGGTTATGCACCTCCGCCGTGGCCTAAAGACGCAGGTTTAGAGAGTAGTGTGCCGGAATTACTGGTGTCGGAATCGAATGACGAGACTTCGGACCGTGGACGTGCCTCCACACCAGAGCAGGGTTTAATGATTGCGGAAAACGGAGCTTTCTCATGAGTCTTGTAATCGCAAGCCAGAAAACCTAGCTCTTACTCGATTATCGGGTAAGGACGTTGACAAAAGTGCCATCCTGCAGGGATCAACCGTGAAACTTACGTCGAAAGCGAGCATCGATGACGTCATGCGGCAGTCGCGGAAGCATTCGGTCCACTTCTGAACCACGGTCTAGTAGTAGCAAGTTATGAAGCGTTAAACGGATTACCTTGACGTAGTTTATGGCGCTCTCGCAAGTCACCGTCTCGCCACTGACTTGTTTCGTCCTTAGCTTGTCCGGATGGAGCAGCGTCTGGGTGAAGTCCTTGACGTTGTGCTTGAAGCCGGTGTCCATCGCTAAAGGCGCTGTTACGGAATCTGTTAACCGGCAAGATAGGGGCCTTCGAGGACGTTCTTGTAAGTGCGCAGGCGATCTTTCAAGCCTGGGTGGATGTCTCTGCCCGGATGAAGCATCAGGAAGCCGGAGATCTCTTCGAAGCTGAGCGCTAAGTCCGCAGCAACTTGACGCATTGCGCCTTCGTTCAACGCTCCCCAGACTTCCGCCGTGCCGATGTCGAAGCCGGAGTCGTCTTCCTCGTTGGAATCGGGAATGAGAAAGACGAGCGACTTAAACGATACTTGTTGTAAACTTTCCAACAGGAAGTGGTCTTTTTGGCTGGGATTAGGAAGTTCTATTTCAACAGTACGCTTCCGACAGTACTACCGTATTTTACCTAATAGTGCCCCCCCATAATAGTGGGGCCCCCTAATAGTGGGGCCCCCATAAGTGGCCAAAAAAGTATCGAATTTATGCTCTCAAATGCTTTATTTGGGCGTATTATGCATAGCTATCAATGTCTGTAATAAAGTAAATAAAACGAAAAATTTTTCTGAAAACGCCTGTGCCACTTTTTACTTTGCCCGAATTCGCGGAACCTTTGAAAGGTAGTGGGGCAGGCCGGCAGGCCACACTATTAGGTAACATACGGTATTTCATAATGAAACTTTCGACAATACAACCTTCCACAGTACGCTTTGCGACAGTATCTTTCGAGCCTAAGCCTGAGCAACCAAAGTCCTGTGCACTCAGCCTAAGCCTGAGAAAACAAAGTCCTAGGCCTTCAGCCTAAGCCTAACCGTGGACGGTGGCTGAGTTACAGGACTAAGCTGAATGAGAACGGACTAAGCTGGCTGAGTAACAGGTCTCAGCTAGCGTCGGAAGCTACTGTCACATCCGTACTGTCGAAAGCCGTACTGTCAAAAGTTGTACTGTCAGACATGTACTGTCCAAGGCCCCTACGGGGTTATCTTATCCAACGTGGCGGATTTATCGCACCTGAAGTTGCATGCGATCTTGCTGGACGCTTCCAACAGCCTTTTTGGCGAACTGAGTGAACTCGTGAAGGCGAAGCAGAGTCTGCCTGTTGATGTTCTCCTTGACGTTGTAGATCTACAAAATAATTAAACATAACTTGCCTGAAGCTGGCAAGCATGTTACCTGAAGGGAGGCCATCATCGTCGACAGCGCGAAGATGGCGATACACTCGCCGTTGTCACTCTGCAGGTTCTCCGTGCCTTGCGAGTCCATCAGCACCACCGCAATTTTCTCGCCGCTGCTGCGCCGCAGGACGAAGGACTTCGGCCAGAAGCAGATGCCCTTCGTTACTCCTTTGCGAAATTCGGAAAACTTCAGTTCTTAGTCAGAATCCGAATCCACATCACCTAAGCCACGAGTCAAGCGAACCGATATGCGTTCACGGCCTTAGGTATTCTTGCACCGTTGGCAGCTTAAAAGGCCAACTGCTCGAGGCCATGAACCAGAACGTTTGCTTCCTTGCGTGTTTTCGTGGATGCGACAAGAAGCACAAACTTTGATATTTGAAGAGCATTGTGGAAATATCCGGCGGTCATTCAGCGGTAACCTTTGCACGCACTTGGCGTCCCGCCCACTCGCGTTGGAATCCACACACACACGCATTTTTTCGATGACCAAACACTTGTTCTGCCTGTACCACACACTTCCGTTCCCGAGACAAATCTATCTCATGAATCCTGTAAAACCTTTTTTTTTAAATCGCGTTTAGTGTTGAAAAAAAAAACTGGACAACTGCCCTGGGAACGGAATTATTCTGCATGTCACGGGGACGGAACTGTCCGGGGCGACAAATCGTCAAATGACGTACCGGTATACGCTAGCGTTAATGCTTATCGTTACAGGATACATCGTCGAGGTCGAACAACATCCCTGTACGCGGGAGAAGCCGAGGATCATTGCGCTCTTCGCGTCTTATGGAGCCAAACGGTGAGTCTTCGCGCTTAATTTTATTCCTCTTATTCTCCCCTTAGCAAGGACAGGTGATGTCCGATGTCCGATACACAGTTTAAAAGAGCCCAGTGGACGACCATGAGAAATTTCTCCCGGGGGATGCTTGACTATGCACAAAACTTAACCGAAACCATGCAAAATGCCGGTGTGCGTGAGGCTTAACTTGAGTGGCGATTGGTGCTTGGTCGTGACAGGTTCGAAACGGCCAAGGGCTTCACGTTCACCCACTTCGCACAGGCTGAAGCTGCTCAACATGCCATCGACGAACTCGATGGGAGGGATTTCGGCGGCGCAGAACTTAGTGTTTGCTGGTACTCGTCTCAACAAGCTTGACCAAGTCGCAGACGAGGAGACGCTTGGAAAGATACTCAGTCGCTATGGAGAGCTGCGGTAAGCCTCGAGTAGGGCTTCGTCTTGGAGAGTATGCCGCTGGATAACAAGCACGTCTCTTTAAAGTAGATGTTCAGAAACATCGACTTGGAGTACGACAAAGCGACGGATAATGGCACAAAAATCGCCTTTGTGACCTTCGCCGACTACAAGGAAGTGCAAAGAGTGGTCAAGGAGTTTGGCGGGTATTTCTTTCGCAATGGCGAAGCGCCAATTAGCCTACCGATGGGTAAGTTTTGGAAGTCCCGGTGAACCGCATGCAAACGATTTTTCTTAACAGCACCTAAGCCTCTTTCTAGACCGGCTGAATCGAGAACTCGAAGGACCAGGCGCTCTTAAAACATCAGCTGTTGCTGATGCAAATGTCTCCACCTCCCCCGGGAGCAGCGATTCCGGACCTGCTGACAGCTTCAGACATCCATGAAACGCGGGTAAGCTGGTCGGAAACGTCGCGACGTTTTCGTGAATCAGCATGTAACTGACCTCAATCAAGATCGCCGAAACCTCGTTCCAGACGGAACAGCGCCTGCGATGACAGCGTCGGTTTCTGCCGCAAGCGACTCCGCTTCAACGAGGGCAGCGATTCCGGACCTGATCACGGATTCAGTCATCCACAGCACTGGAACTGCGGAACGGGTCGATACGTCGGTGGACCTCATCGATCCGTCGCCGCCGCCGCTTCCCTCTACAGCCCACTCGCCATTGGAAGTCGGCTACGTCTACTCTCGTTCCCTACTCATGTCGCTAAGATCGCCTACCAGCTTCTGAAAAATCGGAATCCGAGCGTACATTTTCTTTGCCTAAAATGTTTACCTACTTTGCGAGCACCATCTCGAATATGAAGTGAAATCATCTGTCTCAACCTAGTGATCGATGTGAGCGTTAGTCTCGTGCGCTGTCCGTTTCTGACGATATCTTCTTCTTAACGCTTTCGAAGTTCTTTGGAAACCGTACCCCCTTCCCATTTATCTTTGCCCAAAATGCTTACTTGCGAGCACTATCGCGAACATTCAATGGAAACATCCATGTCATCCCGATGTGTGTACTAAACGTTTGTTGTCGTTAAAATCTTCAATGTTTACTCGTTTCGTCATTTCGTAAATTGGCTGGGAATTTGAATTAAATACTAGTAGGCCTTTTTAAATGGACCTTTTGCTGTTTACCGTTCCGTTCCGATCACTCAAACACAGTTTGACGACACGCCCAGGTTCAATGGTCCGTAGGTCAGGTCGTTTGGGCAATGATCGGGGACGCCGCAAATTTAGGCCGAAATAGTTTCAGCCCGTTTCTTAATTGTTACGCTGGTCGGCTACCCGAGATTGATCTGCGGAAGTCTGTACGATTCACTCGGACAGCGTAGGAATGGATCTTGCATAATGCGAACGTCGCACAACCGCAGCGGGAAATCCTCGCGGAGAGATGCTTGGGCGGCGGTCGCTGCCGACGAGTGTTCTCTTGTCGACATTAATCGATTGCGCGCGTAATGCGCCCCTCGTCCGTTGCGTGTTTGCGGCGCTTTTGGCGTAAGAATCGACAGCTTCTGTTAGCAACAACCGCTCGGATGCGAATGCTGCTGACGGCCAGTTGCCGGTGTTTCATTGGGATTTGCCAAAACGTTTTCGGGTGTCTACGTTAGGATTTCGGGTGTCTACGTTTGATGTAGGATCAATTCCGTCATTATGTTTGCTACTTCTGAATAACGCTTAAAATCGTCTATTTTTGGATTTCAAACGTTATTTGCCAAAGTCAAATTCACCATAAGTCATCGCGGTCCTCTCATTTAATGTTTTTTTCGCATGTCTCAAAACTTCCGTTCTTCCTACGTCCTTGGCTTCATAACATCTTGATGCTATCCAAACTTCAGATCATTGTCGAGCAAGAATACTCTCAGACCTCGCGATGAGTTCGGTGGATGTGACGCTGAAGCTCGCAGCGGAAGCAAAGCAAAGGGGAATCGACTTGTTAAAGGTATGACCTAGACTTTACTTTATGGGCCCAAAAAACTGGCCGCTATCCGCGACCTCCGCGCCCCAGAAAGCGAACTTTTCCGAATTTTACTCCAACGGTCCGCCGTTAGGCACCCTTTCTCGGCCAACACATTTTCTAAATTCCGCCGCCATCGCCTATATATTCGACACCCACAGTTCTTAACACGTTTTGTAAAGCTGTTTAACAGTCTGTAAAATTTGGCCGAATTGTACAGTGCCCGGGCCAAAGCCGGGCTAATCTAAGCTTTTAGGCATCAAAGCTTCGAGAAGGAGTCGCCGAATTCACGCGAAGCAACGTGATCCTGCTCCAACAGAAGGGCCTCATCCTGGACGAGAATACTGAAGCACGAGCGCTGGTTGTGGCCAACAATCTCAACTTGTAAGAACGTGACCGGCTGCCGAGCAAAGCACGTACCTAATCGATGTTTAGGTCCCTGGCCTACCTCAAGATGAAGAACTTTGATCAATGCAAGCTTCAGTGCGACGAGGTCCTGAAGTATGACGCGGGAAATGTCAAAGCTCTGTATCGCAAAGGCGAGGTGAGTTCGTTTAACACTCGAATAAACAGTTAGACCGGACCTTCCCAACTTAGGCCGCTCTTGAGCTTGGTGAATCTCGCGCAGCGCTGGATCTCTTCGAGCAAGTCCTTCTGCACGACGCCGACAACCGAGCAGCTCAGCAACACATTCTGCGTCTGAAGAACTCCATTCTTCCGTGCTTGCCCGACGTGGTTACTCAGCGTTTGTGGTACGTAAACATTGTCTTCGGACCGAAGGCCTTTCTACTACGTGTAGCTCAACATTTTGGTTTTAGCCAGTTCTTGTCGCCGAATGGCATCCTCAGCATGCGGGGCACGTGCAAGTCACTGAAGACGTTTGTGGACACAAACGCCGCTAAGTTCCTGGCGGCCACTGCGCACTCGAAGTTGCTCTCCGTTCAGAAAGCGCCAGGGAACAAGGTGAGCTTCTGTTCTGTCGGAACCTTTAGGGAACTATGAGAAGGCTGCACTCATTTCTCAAAGCCTGAAAGGGCCTTCCGGAACCTGAAAACTGGACCTAAAGCCTAGCACTGGCCACAGTCTAAAAGAAGCTGTTATCAAGACGCCCGTGACGCTATCAAATGGGCTTTCATTGCCGAATTGGACAGTGCCGGATCGGCCATTTCAATAAAAACTGAATCAGCTTCATTTTTCCTGTAGGAGTAGTTTGGCGAAAATGATGAAGTCTTATTTAGGGTTGGAAGCTCGAGCGTTGCCCTGCAGGACGTTCAGTGAAGCGCTCCGTCGCCGTTCCGGACGAGTCTGCCGTCGAATTTCTGATGAGTACAGTGCGCCTCAACGACAAGCCAGATTACGACGACTACAGTGAGTGTGGCTGCGTGGTGAATTCTAGTGTAGCATGTGGTCTTACTTTCTCGGCCTTTTCGCGTGAAGGTCGGCAATTGGTATCCGTACCCGACTCCGTACCGTACTGAGCCACCCCGTACCGTGCTCCGAAGCGTATGGTATTCGTACGGGCCGTAATACGGCACGGTACTAGCACGGGCCGTACTGGCGCTAAGTACCCGGAAAGCTGGAGCCGTAACGCACTTCGTATTGTCCTGACCCACCCGTACCGTATTCCACACCGATTGCACGCCAGTACGGTACGGTACGGCCGTACCATCTATACGGTTGCTGACCTTTAGATTCAAGGCTGAGTAGAGGCATAAGTCTGCTTGGCATTGCGCTTTTTTTGGGAGTGCCCTATTTATGCCTCTATTTTCTCGCCATCCCCCTCTACTATAAGCGAATTTTTACAATGGTCGGTCGTCTAAGACACCGCATTTAGCTCGGGCGTCCCTCTCGCTGGATGGCACGGCGCTGGCCAACAAGAAGATTCGTTCGCTTTCAATGTCGCTGAAGGCGCTGGAACCGCACAGCATGAGCATCGTCGGCGACCTATCGAGAGCGAAGAATGCCCACCTGCGAGAGCTCCTCTCGGTTCATGGCAAGAACGTTCGCCGATTTCTCCTCGAGGTGAGTCAGCTGGTTTTGGTAGAGGTAGCCTTGAACTGTGGACTTCGGACAGTAGCGTACGGGACCCTCCCTCTCGGCGTCTCATAAGCCCAATAATCGTTCTACGGTCGGCTCCGGCGCGCTGTTTCAGCTTGAACTACGCTAAAGTATCATTTTGGAGCCATCATTATGGAAAAAAATCCGGCATGTACAAAAGGACAGAAAGGTCTGAGATAAAAAAAACAAGAACCAAGGCCCCCTTACCATGCGCACCCCCCACTGGCTGGATCCTAGACACGCCATTGCCAAAATCCCTGGACAACTGACTGTCCTCAGGTCCTTCGAAGCTTCGGCTTGATCCATCCAAAGTCCCCCGCGCGCAGTCGGGCGATCTTTACCGAGCCCGTTTAGTCGATATGGAACCTGCCGAGCGATCTGCTTGACGACGAGACGGTGGCCATGCTGAAGCCGTGGAACTTCGAGATCAGATGGGACAAGGCCGAATTTCGAAAGTGAGCTCGTCGAATCCGCTTCAGAGGCTCAACTTTATGCTCGTTCAGCCTGACTTATCGCCCACGCTACGATCGCATTACGGACGCGGTGTTCGATCGCTTCTTCGGTTGCGCGGACGAGTGCCCATTCGACCCGACGCTGCGCCTGATTTTCTGCCCGAATATCACCGTTCAGGGCTTTCGATGCGCGTTGCTGGTAAGCGGGCTTTTGGCTCCAGCCACCGACGGTGACATCGAGTTTTGGGTACTGCTTGATTATGGGGGGTCACCTCACTATGGGGGGTCAAAGGATTTTTCTAACCTCATTATGAGTCATAATGTAAAATTCCTTAACCCCTCATAATCAAGTAGTACCGAGTTTTGAACGCTGGCGTCGAAGTTGACATTTTGAAAACTCGATGTTGCTGAAAAACGCGGAAAACCCCAGGTTGCCAATAAATCTTATATAGTAAGATCAACATTCTTCCCTAGCCGTTCTTTTTCCCGAAACGGCGTGCAGGGTATGGTAAACGACGTTTTGGGCTTTCTCGGAAGTTACTGGATCATTTCTCGAATAAGTATACTTTTAGCGTGACCTGGAAATTTCCTTGCACCGCCGCGACATTAGCTACTGCAGCCGGACGTTTATGTTTCGCTTCTGCGACGACTTCTATCCCGACGTGTACGGCGTGAAGGAGCAGCTGGGCGATTTGGGCCATGTTCGCGTGGACGTCTTCGACGCAATAAACGCCATCTACTACTTTGGTGGCACGGCGGAAGAGCCGGACTTCAAGATCACCATCGGCATCGAGAGTAAGCGGTTTGTAGTACTCGTAAGCCTACCGCTATCATTGGCGGTAGTTCTCCGCGGCAGGCCTGGGCGCTCCTCAGCCCCGCTTCCTGTCTGATCCCAAAATATAAAACCTATTTCGGTTTGTAATTCCGATGCCGCTTTTGGTTCCAAAAGGTGTCCGATAGCCGAGCCCTGCTCACTGCCCTCCTGCACCATACGCCGACGACGCTACGGTCGTATTTAGACGAAAACCTCGCCGAACTGCGAAACGACTCCCGCTATCAGCGTTCCGCATTTGCCATGGCGCTCGACCTCCAAAAAGCTGGAATCAAGGAGATCAATGGCGTGCCGTTCGAAGTACAACTAACCTCGCCGGGCGTTCCACGCAGCAGCGCTGGCCACACCCCCTAAGACTGTGCATTTGCGCCTGTTTATGCACCGACTTTATTTATTCGTTTGTTCGTTACTTTTGTTGACATAAACCTTCCTTAACGAAAAACTCAAAGGAGAGTAAATCAGTGTTTTCTTCTCAAGCGCCAGAGGTGCGTGAGCACTAAGCTTCAGTTTCCACGAAATCTTGGCACTTTTTTGCTGCAGTTGGGCAAGGGAACGCGGTGCTTACACAGCTACGCTTACCCTACGCAGCGCCGGAAAAAAACAAGAAGGTCATTACGCCCCCCCCCCCAAATTTTGATCCTGCTACTCCCCTGGAGTCGAAGCTGCTGCCTAGTGCAATGTCCTTACCCACCACCCCAGGAGTGAGCAGCTTGAAGATTGAGGCTCCCTTGGGCCTTCAAGACACTGCCGGTTCAACTCAGAAGCTCGTCCGCGGCGCTTCTGAGACCGATTTGAAGGAACTTGCCGCCCTGAAGCATCTTTATCGGCCAAGGCGACTGTTAAGGTGCTTACCTCACCGACGCCGTTGGTGAAGTCCTCGGCGCCACGGCCGATGCCCAGGACGACGTTCGCGACTCGTTGAGTAGGTCGTCGATGGCACTGTCGCTGAAGTCGCCGAAGCCCTCCCGGCCGGAGCAGACGCCGGTCGTTGGCACCTCTTCCTGCGCCGATGACGATCTTGCCGAGGCCGCTACCCAAGTTGCCGAGACCGACGCCCTTCAGCCCAAGTCGTCCGTGAGGCCCTCCGTGCCGCGGCCGAGCGCCTTCAGCAGGGCTGCTAGGCGGTCGCCGATGCCGAGCAGGCCGCCGCTGTTCTTACCGAGCCCGAGCACCTGCCCGTTGTTTCCCTGACCAAGTAGGTCTCCGACGACGCTGCTGGGTGCAGGTAGCCCTCCTACGAGGCTTCCACCTTCGCTTTGGCGGCCTATTCGCTCACCGAATGGGACGCCGATCTGTCTCTAAACTCCGCCATCGTGGCAAGTTTTCTTAAATACCAGTAGCAGGCAGAGTACGATGGACACCAACCTACGACTTGTGGTCCGGTTTGGCCCGGCCCGGGGCCCGCAGAAGTCTGAAAAATTAAGGCCAAGGACCGGCCAAACATTTGAGCCCAGCGGGTCTCAAGCCCGGATGGAAATAATTTTCCGCAACGAAGGGGCATTGGTAAAGGGTGAGCAGGCTGTATCGGGCTTATTTGGCTAGGTGAGAGATCCATAATGCGTACCTTGATCTCTTGACGTTGGCCTCATCTATGGCAGCGAGCACACCGACGAGGATGCATGGGAGAAGAATAGGGAAGCGCATTGTACGAAGATTAGGTTTTCTCAGCTGCCTATCGCTTGATAGGACGTGCATACATATATGGCTATAGGACTCAATAACGATCGAAGTCCTACATTGCACTGACACTGTATTGCAGTTCATGTCGTATAGCTCAATGCGCTTTCAATAGCTGCTCTAAGCGTGTTTCTTTGAGGTTCGAAAGTAGGCTAGCTGTCTGCCTCCTCAACAGCTGTAGGGCCATATGAGACAGATGATGACTATAGCTTCTTCACTCATTCTTAGGCTGGTATACAAGCCATTAAAGCCGCAAAGCTTGCAAATCGGTGGCATGGATCAAGACGGTACTTACGACGTCTCTTGCAATTATTGCGTCATGCGCTTCATTCGGATTCTACCTACTGCATGCATATCGAGCGGTCGGCGTTTCGGCGTCCTTTGACGGCTGTCAATCATTCGCTGACGCTAAGTGGTGCAGCGGAATCGTCGGTGCAAAAAGCAGTTCGATTCTTCAGTCTATCCATTTCAACGATAATAAAGGCCCTTATCTTTCTCCTCGCCTTTGTCGCTTGCGTCTCCGCGAAGTGCGGGCCTCCGGATCACTGGCGTCATTTCGTCTACGCGAAGGGACACGCCAAGGCCAAAACTTACGAGCACGAAGAGACAAAACGTCTCCGCGTTGAGCTCGTCTCCTACCGTTAGTGAAGTGGAAGAAGGGCGGAATAAGGCCCGCGTAGGGAAAGAAGTTGGACCATACAGCAGCCACCTATTCAGCTGACGGGGACCCGCGGAATGTGACGATCTTGGCGAGTGCAAACGCGGACGACTCCGGGTTCTACGTGATCGCGGGCTCGGCTCGAGTCGGGTGCCTCAGCCCACGCAACTATGGCCTCCGTCTTTAGAAGTGGTTAACCGGTTAAGAAGTGGTTAACCCGTTAAGAAGTGGTTAACCGGTTAGGAAGTGGTTACCCGGTTAGGAAGTGGTTAACCGGTTAGGAAGTGGTTAACCGGTTAGGAAGTGGTTAACCGATTAGGAAGTGGTTAACCGGTTAGGAAG
>JNEY01001566.1:0-12171 GCA_020875895.1 Aphelenchus avenae
GCAGAATCCTCACCGATCTCCGTACCACATTCAAACTGCTCAATGGTGACTATGATCTTGATGATAATGTTCTGTTTCATCCACCTTACAGATGTAACCCTCGGCTCCACGCCCGTGCCGTTTTTCAAGCCCTCATTCACTCCTGCATCCAGCCATGCCTTCTGGAATCGCGTCATCAACATCTGGAATAGCATGCCAGTTTCTCTCAACAATATTGCCAATCCTGATGCCTTCGCTACCTTTGTGCAATCCGTCAACCCCATACATGTTCTGCCTGATCCTGTATTCAACTATTTCGTGTAACACTCTGTTTTGAACCCACTCACATGGATTTTCATCCCTATGTGGTTTTCTCCTTTGCTACCGTATATGCATTTCATGTGTTTGCGGAGCAATAAAATACAAAATACAAAATACAAAGAGAGCCCTGAGGTTGAGCTCACGAATTGCATTGATCTCAGGACGCGAGGCGCACTTCTCGTTTTTTGTCTTTATGTTTGTTAGACGACAGCGCTAGTGAACGTTCTCTGGTATAGGCAAGACAGCCAAAACTAATGCAGGTAAAGCGCAAAAAAAAGAAGCCTAGCGGATCGCTAAAGAAATGATAGTCTTAAACAAGATTCCGGTCACGGCAGTGGATCTATTGCGTTACCCGGAGGAATGGAGAAAAAAGTTGGATGATCAAAATGAACAAATTGTGGCTTCGCGAATCGATCTCTGCCCCTGCCGCCCTGGAGTCGTGGCCCTTTGCCCAGCGGGCTGAAAACGTCGCGAACCATGAATTGCGAAGCTTGCTGGCACGGTCAACATACTGATGGGCGACCTTGTAACCTGCTTTCCGAAACTGCGTAGAAACTGTGAAGGCGCACAAAAAACATATCGATATACATATCATATCGATCGATAAAAACTCGTCATAGTACGCTGTACATTACCCAGATGATAGCACACGCTAGCTATTTTCACGCCAGGCAGTAGTCATCCAGTCGTTCCACAGATGTAGATTAAGCGACGTCGCTACGTACATCACGTAAACGCCCGCTCTATTTTGGAAGGGGATCAAAGCGAGAATTTTTATTGCTTTATGAACCTC
This sequence comes from Aphelenchus avenae, assembly GCA_020875895.1. NCBI lineage: Eukaryota > Metazoa > Nematoda > Chromadorea > Rhabditida > Aphelenchidae > Aphelenchus > Aphelenchus avenae. The sequence goes on from JNEY01001566.1 coordinate 1,094, forward strand.
CTCGTACGCAGACCATGCACGTTTTTTTTTCTTTAGCCATGTCACCCTACACCGCTCGGTTAAGCTACCGTAGCCGCTAATAGACTATGCATACTCACGGACTTTTCGAATACTACACATCCGTTTCCCGTTTAAGCTTAATCCCGAGATGACGCCTGGCTCTTGGCATCAAATCGCGGTTCGTATCCGACTTTTTTTGTCAGTCGAAAATAGTTTACAGATTAAAAACTCCGGTTAAACAGCCATCCAGATGTCGAAGGCCTGGTCATTGACAGAGGCGCTCTTGAATAAGCTTAGGGACTGTCCAGAAAATATGTGAGGTTCACATGGGGGGAGGGGGGGGGGGTCAGCCAGTTGTGCACAGTTGTTCACAGAGGGGGAGGGGGGGGGGTCAAGGGGTTGTTCACGTGACCAGCAAAAGGCGCAAAATATGCCCGCCGCAGGCGCCGACAAGCGAAATTTTGGCTTTGTTTGTGCAGTTTTAACCTAAAAATTGGTCGGTGTCGCCTGCGACGACCAATTTTATTTCTTCTATGTTTTCGTTCACCAATGCTATAGTCACACTGGCAAAACTGAGCTGTTGAGATTCTTGGACGTGCACTAGGTAAAATAACCTGAAATTTTTTGTGAGGTTCACAGGGGGAGGGGGGGGGTCGAGGCGTTGTTCACAACTGTTCACGAGGGGGGGGGGGTCCAAAAATCGCTTTGTGAGGTTCACATATTTTCTGGACAGCCCCTTAAGATGGAGCACTGTGTTTAAAAACAGGCGTTGCATGCGGAAACAGACTTACAGGCGCCTATGCTCACAGTGCCCGACAAATACTCCACAGTATGGCTGAGCGAGAATCGGACTCGGAATCGGGCTTGGAACTCGGTGTTTTTTTGGAGGAATCGGACTCGGTCCAGAAGACGGAGTCCACCGAGTCTTTTCAAATGATTTGTCGGTCCCGTCGCAGGTGATACTAACGAAGATTCAGGCGGAACCTTCACAAATTTAGCGTAGGTAAATTCGCTCTGGAGGCGCTCATCACTATCACTATAAACTAACTCGCTGGGGGAGATCCAAAGTTCCGAAATGGTGTGATGTTGTAGCGCCATGAATGAAGGCTTCTCGGATTGTTAATTTCGATAGAATAAAAATAAAAGTTATCTGCTTATCATGCTGCTGCTGCTTTCTTGTTCCTGCTTCAGATGATCCTACTTCACACATGCTCCTGCCTCGCATGCTGCTGCTTGGCTGTTCATGATTCATCAAACCTTGCAGCTTGCGCATTCCGAAGATGTTCGTATGAACCGGTATCGGTACACCCGCAAGTATCGGTCGCTCTGATTGATTCAGGAAGTTCGCGGTCCTGTGTCAATTTCTGAGAGCCTAACGGTTTCGTTCGGAAATGAACTTTTCTTTGCCATTAGATATCAGGCCTTCGGCCATCCGGTTCTAACAGCTTCGGTCAAACTCATGTAAAATCCCGGCTAGCGTTGCTGCGTGCGCGTTAGCGCACGCGAGAGGCTAGTTCATACATAGGTACTTGGACATCAGGCATTTTCTGAGCGCGCCTTACAGGAGCCCTTTCACAGTAAACCTTGACGGAATGTCTTGACTCGGAATCGGACCCGGGCTCTGAACTCGGTGTTTTTTGGAGGTACCGGGCTTGGAATAGGAATTAAATTTTGGAATCGCTCGGAATCGGAATCAGTATGACACTAGGGGCGCGCCCAGCCCTGCTCCACAGCCTTCCTTCTGTTGCGTTACCGTCTAGTGATCTAGGACGTAAAATCTTGCACAAAAAGGGGCAAGATCGTTTTATCGTCCGGTACGAAAGTGCTTGAGACATTCATGATGACAGTCAAGGACTAAGTTCTTGAGTCTGGCGAGTTCATTTTTCTCCGAGCATGTTCGTTGTGCGAGACTGATCTCTGCAAAGGATAATGCTCGGCAGGGCAATGAAACTACCGTACATGGGGACCTGCGTGCCAGGCCAGACGTGCAGGCGTGCCAGTTTTCTCCGAATGTATTTAGTCTATTTGAGATGACCACCTGTTTCTCCGTTCTGTGCCATGCTACCGACGTGTTCTTTTATTCATCGTGAACGACAACATAGCAAAACACTGCCTAGAATGCCGGTTAGTCATGCCGATATAATCACAGTTCGTTGTGTTACTCGGCCAGCGCACTGAGCCTACAAAATTTGTTTTCGACGTTTACGCTATGATAACAAACGTGGGTTGCGTACCCTTTCTAAGGAAACAGCATACATCAGCATGAAGGGTTTTAGGTAAAAGCTCGAGGCAGTGTTCGCTTAGCAAGATCTGGTCTACCAAAAGTAGATTCTAAGGCATAATGTAGAGCGATGCAATTCTCGTATGTGAGACACTTTTGACAGACTCGGCCATTAGTGGAATGCTTCTGTTTGAACCAGGTAGTAATATTGCTCAATGGTGTGAACCGTTAAAGAAAAGCGTAAAAGTTACGGAATCGCTTAGTTCTGCATAGCGGTTCCTGAGTGTCCCTCATCAGCCTTTGCAAAACTGCTCATCTCTTGAAGCGCATGGCAGCCAACGTACCTCCAACAACCATGTAACTGTGCTTGTTTGTTCAGCACCAGACAATAGCACTAGCAACAGCGCTTTTTGTGACGTCTGGCGCTAGTCATGCAGTCGTTCCGTAAATGCGTATTCCCGTCCGACACGCGGAAGCGGTGTCGGTACGTACCGGCGCTTGCGCAATCCAACCAAAAGTTCAGTTACAGCAGAACAGCTGAACTGCATTCCTTGTGCGCATGTTTTCGTCGAGCGAACCAAAAGACAGATAAAACAGTTGAATAGTTAGTCACAATCGATGCGTCTTTAGTAGAGTAACTAGTAGAAGTTGTAGCCGATTACACTTGCACCGCAAGCGTGCTATGGTACGTGGCCTGTTTACGGAATAGCTAGTGTATGGCACTCTCGGAAGCGGGGAATTTTCATGCAGCCAACCATGTCGCTCAGTCAAGGCTTTGCCCTTATCTCGATCGACAAAAGAGCTCGATAAAAAGTGGTACCTCTTTTGGATGAATGCTAAAACTGAATGCTTGCTTGCTTCTCTGTACGTCGTCGTCCCTTGTTCTCTTCCTTCCTGTAACTTCTTGTTGGTAATGACCCAGTCAACCTACGCGCCAAGAGCACTGCGGCTTCCGGTAGCGAAAACTCACCGCTTTCCGATACAGTTCTGCATGCAGGAGTCGTTTAAAATTCATTGTTCCATGAACAGAGCGTCCATGCAAAATTTATTTTACGAGGGTTCGTTCGACGAATGTTGTTGTTCTCTGCTTGTACGAATAGTTTATCCAACCTTGCCTACCAGGAACCAGGTGGAACATTCCCTAATGCGTGCAAGTATGCTGGCATTTATCGGCTGTTTATCGACGCCATCGGAAATGCATCATTGCGTGGGTTATTGGGCGTGTCCAAACACACATTCCTCCGCTCGGTACGAAGGATCAAGGAATCCTCTTAAGACCTTGGCCCAGCACGTCACGCCGGCCATGATACTTCTTCGTGCTCTGCAGCTCGTTTAATTTTGGCACGTCCTCAGGTTTGGTGCGTTTCCGTCGGAAACGGGGCAGACGCGTCTCGTCTGGCATCTTTTGGGCAGCGCTCAAAGTCCGCAACGTAGTCTTGGAACTTTGGCGGTGCCTTGAGAGTGTCATAGCACGCGCCGGCCGCGAAACCCAATTTCCTGATCTGTTTCCTTAAATGGCTCCTAGACCCGCGACTTCTGTCGAGGGCTTGTAGCGCGCCATAAACAGCTTAGGCGCGCAACCAGAGTATAAAGCCGGCTTATACCTGGGACCATGCCCGCCGCCACCGAATGGTCACCTGTGTTTTTGCTGCGAAAACATCATTCGTAGCCAACGTCACAGTAGGTTTACTTAGTTATGGTGTTTTTCGAACAAGTTCTAGATGTCTGCGTAGCGGTAAGATAGATCGTTTGGTGTCTTGACACGTCGCTCTGTTTAGCATGTACTACGCGTGTCGCTTGGTACGTTCGCATTTAGTGTCAAAATGCTTTACACATTAAACATGTGTGGTATTACGTGCAGTGGCTGCCCCTGGGGAGAAGCCCTTTTTATCCAACTAGGCGGCGCGTAGATCATCGGGGCATTTGACATGGTTTCGTCGCATTCCAATATTTGCACTTAGGGCGATCTAATCACAAAGTTAGGGCGTTCTAATGAGGGTGGATTCTCCAGGTTCTGTCTTTTTTTCTGGTTAATCACGGTCAGGCGGTCGACACTGGCGTCACTTCCCGGCAAGATTCTATGTCAATGGCATCAACCATCTACGAGCACCTTTCGAACCTACCAGTTTCCGATACCGAATTACCATATCTTTGCATATGCGTCCAACGTGTCTCCGCAGCATTGCAGGTATCGTACTAGGTGTTTATCGACCCCATCAAGAACGCTTCATTGCACGATTATTCTGCGCCAAAAAACATACATTCCTCCGTTCGGTATCAAGGATCCCGTTTATATGCCTCCACAGTACAATATAGGTTGTCGGAATGATCCCCGTATGTATCGGGTTTACGTAGCATGCCCCGAAAGAAGAAGCCTGTTTAAGCGAGGCGTAAACATGCCGTTGTTGCTCATATTCCACGATTCTTATGAGCATGTTTTCGTCGTTTTGCGCAGACGCGCACCGTTCTCGTCGTCAGTCTATTTTCTCAAAATTATTTTGGAGCGGAGAAATAACCTAACCCAAATTCACCGAAAGCGTTCAATTTCTTTGTCGTAGTGACGCAAAAGTTGCATGGCTCTTTCTCACGGCGTCATTCTTATTTGGCGCTTGGCAAGCATGAGGTGTTGCGTTCACGAATAGAAATAGCAACAGCTCAGCCGACCCGTATTGTTACAACCTGTTACCGATGATTAAATGTTGCGTGACGACCCGCATGTTGCCATTGTGACAAAGAGAGGTTTGGTCAGCGGAGTGCAAATGGAGGGAGTATAAAGAATGCATGGCATTTAGACAGCGCCAAATCTTAACCATTTCTAAGAACCAGTACGGAGACCTAGTGATAGTTGCTGCTGCGACTGAAGTACGCTCTATTCCATTCAGGGCATCTCTGGGCAACGGACCTTCCAATGAGAGAGCGACTTTTCGGCTTAGTTGAATTAAGTTGGAAATTCGAACAAATTTCTCAACTTTGAGCTCCTAAGGAGCATAACCGGGCCGGGCGTATCCTAGGCCCGGATGGCCCGGCGGCATAGAGCGCGCTTGCTCAGTGTTGCTTCAAGGACACGTCACCTGGATTTTACTGGTGCGACTCGAAACGAATGTCTCATGTTGTGATCTTAGTCGGACAGACGATTAGCCTGCTTGGTCTGACATCAAAACCGCCTGTGAGGCACGTCACTTTGGCAAAGAAAAACATATCGAGTGGGTCACAAAGAAGGGCAAAGCGGATTACTGAGCACTTGCACCGATTGGCATGCGGCTCGCGCGCCGAATTGGCATTAACATGTTGCCCTTATGGGCCAATTCCGGGCCCGTTTACCCGGCGTTTTGACGTTCTGATAGATTGCTTTCAGGCCCGCTTCCTCATGCAAACATGATCTTTGACGCTATTTACGGCCTCTTTTCTCCGTAACTCGATATTTCTGTTTGCACGCTGTCTCATCCCCTTTGAAATCTACGTCCTCGCATGGCATTCATTGCGAGATGATGACCTACGTGCCCAGCGCGTTGTTCCGGTTGATGACGCTGAATAACCGATGATCCCACGCAGCGCCACTAGTGGCCTGTGGGGTTCCGGGAACACCCCGAACCGGTGAGAAACGGCTTCCAAAACAAGCCGGCCAGCGCGCGTCCACTCGCACTCTTATGTTCGCCGCTTGACGCGGATGACGGGTGGATTTTTTAATGTCGTTCCGTGAGAGAACCACCGCGACCGCTCAAGCTCTCGACAGATTGGACCGAGCCGCGCGTGGTCCGCTCACCACCACCCTCTGCCGCGTCATTTTATATGCCGTGAAGTGCAAGACGCGTTCCGAGATGTCAGTGATGTGCTTGTTTCAGGGTCCACTCACGCGTAGCTCGACTGCGATACCATGGAATTCAGCACCTCAGTTGCCCTATCTCTTCTTCTTCTAATTGCTCAGAGTGTTAATGCCGCTGTCTACTTCTATGGAGGTAAGTATCGTTGGGCCTGAAGACTACCTGATATTATGTGTGTGCGGCCCACAAGGTACCCACAGCTACAGAGAGTGATTAGGTTAGTGACGTTTTCCGTGTAGCAGGAAAAACGCTCGAGCACACTTTAACTTCTATCACAGTTATTATGGCTAGTTAAACGTAAGTGTTTATGTTTTTCCATTTTCAGGTAAGTGTTTGCCAGGGCAAACCGGTTCCGACGCCGTGGCTTAACGAGCCCCACCTCTTTATAATTAGTTTTTCCTAGTTTTCCTCTTTGCTGCCTGCAGCAATTCGATTTTCCTTATTTTCACTCGAATAGTGAGCTCAAGTAATCAACACCGGAAGGCGTAAACATACGCCATAGTACCACTGCACTTCGCCTACTAATTAACTTTACCTAATCCAGGGCCAATTCCCTTGACACTTCGTCCTAGTTTTGCAGCTCCCATCCGGAGCTCAAACATGCATGCCAATAAACGCATTTCAGCGACGCATATCGAAGAGGAAAAGCGCCTGCCACCCACGTCCGTCCCCCTGGAAATTGGCGAACTCCGAACCGCGTACAATTACTGCCAAGTTCTGCCCATTTTGGAAGCACGCGGGCGCGTTAAGCGGAACGAGGAAACGCGCCAGATCTGCCAGGGGATCACCGACCTGCTCGTGCCGATGTTCGGTGACGCGAGGCAACGGAGGGCGTATGCGGCGGGCGAAGAGTGACGTCGTATATGTAGAGCATGCAATAAACTTGTTATCTTGCTTGCAATGTACTTTGTGCCTTCGTGTTGTGGGCTACAGAACCATACATACTGGAATGTGATCGGTTGGAGCTGAGCCTCAATCGGCTTAGTTTTGTTCGTAGGGATAGTAGACCAGGGAAACAAAGCCAAAACCTTGTTTTTGCGAGGAATTACGTAATCATCGGAGTGACCTTTTCGAGAATGACTGTTTTGTTGCATTTACCATAGTCTACGGACAAAGGTATCAGGCCACTTCCAATGTATTGGCCAGAAGATCTGACGACATTCGTGTTTGCGAACAGCTTGGTATTGAAAAATTTGGTTAGTGTGACTAGACAAATAGCCAGAAGTACAAGCAACTTTGCACCTCTTAGTGCGTCACGTGATTAAGCTAGCAGTTTCTCAGCGACGCCAGTGGAAATTAAGTTGTTTTGCGCTTAAACATACAATGGCTTCGGGCCTAGTAGTCTTACAGAGTTATCTTAAGCTCTTAAACATGAAAAAGGGGTTGTTTTTATTCGCATAATGACAAAACAAGCAACATGAACAAACAGAACAAAAACGTCGCTTCAAGCCCAGAACTTGGTGTGGATCTTGGGCTTCAGCTCGCGACTGCGCTCCTGGAAGAAGTTCTCGGAACCGTCGTGACGGAAACGGCCACCGCTCTCGCCGCTCATCACCGACTCGGAGTCGTCCTGGCTGAAAAGAAAGAGCTCAGTATTAGTCAAGAGACGTACATTAGTTGGTATCGCACAAAACTGCATATTGCCAAAAAAAAAATCAGACGAGATAGGTACTTACTTGTATTGGCTCCAGTTGTTGCGGCCGCGCTTTGCAAGGTCACCGGCGGCGTAGAGCGGTCCGGGGACGGAGACCGGCGAGCAGACGATGCCATGCGTGTAGCACAGGTGGTACGTGACGTACTCGAGCTGCGCGATGGACATGTCATGCTCGTCAACGAGCACCGTGTAGCGGACCGGATGAGCTGTGCCCTAAAGTGTTACGAGTGATTGAGGCCTTCGAACATCCAATCAAAACTATTGGCTGGGTGACAAGACTAACCTGGATGGTCTTGTGGCCGACCAATAGGTAGTCCGTCAGCGACGGATGCATGATGGTCTTGTCGACGACGGTACCCGCTGGTACGTTCTGCTCGAACGGCCGGCCGCCCGGGTTTATCTGCTCCGGCACGATGCGGTAGTTGGACTGGCGCTGGCCGACCACGATGGTGAGCGGCGGTGGACGGAAGGAGGCGTGAGCAGTCGCTAGCTCTTCGAATGCCCTCTTGATATGGGCCAGCTCATCGGTGATGACCTGAGAATTTAGCGTATTTTTTGTTATAATGATCATTCAGTTACCTTTTGGTACTCGCCCTCACTGACGCCGCTACGGTAGACGACGATGCTTTGCGGTGGAGCACCGGTGTCGTTGGCGAAGTGCTCGATGGCCTCCTTCACGTGGCGAGTGAGGTCCTGCACGATGGTGAGTCGCGGCTCCTGCAGCCAGTACGTGCCGCGAATCTTCACTGATTCACCACAGGTGTATGCGAACTAAAATGGTAGGTGAAGGAGGGGCAGGGATATGAATGCAGGTTGGAGTCCTAGAAAAATTTAGGCGATCGCTTACTCCAACGACGGTCGGGTCGGAGACCGCCTGTCCGGACTGGCGCTCGTAGAGCGACTGCGGTCCAGCGTGCGACAGATCGATTCCGATGAACATCCGCTGAGGCGAGATCCATTCCTTAGCGCTAGATTTCTCTCATTGATTGGTCAAATAGGGGAATAACCGCTTACATGACGTCGTGCCGGATGCCCGGGTTCGCCTGCTGCATGGAGCGAGCCATGCTGAGTCCGTGGTTCACTCCACCGAGCTTCAGGTGCATCTTCATGAGGACGTTGTCGAGCACGAGGAACGCGCCCTTCTGCCCAATGCCCTTCTCCATCGTCTGACCGGAGATGTGCTGCGTGACGACGCCGAACTCCGTCTCGAGGAACTTCATCGTGTGGTGCACGGGGTCGAGCTTCTCGCGGGTGAAGAACAGCACGTACATGCAGCCGTTGTCGCGGTAGAACTTCAGGCGTTCGCGGAGGAACTCCACCGAGGTGTCGTCCCACTCGTCGTAGCGCATCGGCGCGCCGATGGGGAAGCCGCGGTTGTTCGCGGACTGGACAAGGCGCTGGATGAAGTCCCTGAAACAAACCAGTTGGCGTTGACCGAGGATCCTTGGACCACCCAATTTTCGAGAACAACTTTGATACTTGCGAAAGTATGCGATGCGATAAGCCTGTTTTTTTGTCCCTGAAGATTTTTCACTTTTCATATTTTATGCCACCATTTTTTCATGTGCTCAGCGAGAACTTACTGGCACCGATTGCCCTGGACGCCGTGCTGGAAGATCACTGCGGCCCAGATCTTTGGCGGTTGCGCAGCGATCAGGAAGCGCCGCTGAGGCCCCATCTTCCAGTTCAGGTTCGCGCCGTTGGGCTCTTCACGGTCGTTGTTCGCGTATACCAGAGCAGGTGGGAAGAGCAGCTGGGCTTGGGCCTTCTGCATTTCCGTGTCCGGGCGGATCTAAAGAGGAACAGGCGGGTAGAATTGTCGATTGAATTACAAGCCCATCTGAGAGAACCATCAACTTACGCCGTGGGCCTTGAAGTATGGATTGCCACCGGCAACGAAGGCCTTCGAGCGCTGCTCCTCGTTGAGTTTCTTGAAGTCTCGCGGCAGGGCTTGGCATTGGCGGATCATCTGCTCGGTGAGGGCGGGCGTCTGCTTCTGGATCGAAACCCGCTGGCCGTCGACGATTTCGAGCACTTCAATGGGGTAGAAGTTCTCGACCTTCTTGCTTTGGCCGTCGACGCGACTCACACGACGCTCCACCACGCACGGCAGATTCGGGAAGCGCAGGTTGGCGTTGTACTTCCTGAAAATTGTATGCTAGTTGTGTATATTGTGTGACGGGACTCGATTCCGGTTTCCGGCTTTTTTCCCGTTCAAAATCACGAATAAACACTGGTATTCAGACACTTCGATTGCGATTTCGTTCGCCTTCTTTCATCTTACCAAATGGCTCGACCTATTTAAACTTATGTGGTTTCGTAAAATTTGTGCTTAGTACAATATCGCTTGCAGCGGGTTTTCTTGAGCTACGATAATTCGAAAAAAAAACTTGGAAAAACAGCCCATGGAATCATAACCTGTTGATGTAGAACGCCAAGTGACTCTAATAGAACATTCATTTGGTCCGAAATTTATGCCGGCTCCGAATACCGGCAATTTTCTCGTTCCGACTTAGGCCGTCCGAAAAGGATCCCCTACGAATTTCGACAAGATCAAGGTCATTCCGAGACACCCTGCTATGTAACAGTTAATGAGAAACTCAAATGGTATTTTTTGCGCCAACAAAGTCGGCCATTCTTGCCCTATGCGCAGGTCATTTGTGCTTACCTGGCGAAGTAGTCGGCAACATTGACCGGCGATCCTTCGAACTCGAACTCCACCCGGTTGGCGCCGTCCTTGGTGAGACCGTTGATGGCAAAGGTGCGACTCACGTCCAGGTGGTTGGTGCGCACCACAAGGTCTAAACATAAGCATTGTTCATGCTCTTTAGACTCGATTGACTTACTCTTCAGCTGCTTGACGGCAATCTTGAAGTTCTTGTCGTTGAAGATCTTCTGGTGAAGCTGACCTTGTCCCGGTAGGATCTGCTCGAGGAACCGGCCGAGCGGTCCCGGTGGGAAAAAGGCCGCTTTCTTCGGATCGATCTGCAGGATCGGCTCCGCATCGTTGGCGCCGTCGCCGACGAAGCGAACGTTCTTCTGCATGCCGTTCTTCAGGACACGCGGGTCGCGCTGTAGCGGTTGGCCACTGGCCTTCTCGTACATCTTCTGCGGGAAGACGTGGTGCTTGCCCCTGAAATCATGAGGACCATAAAGCATGCGCTAAAGCGGTGGCACTTACAACTTAATTCTAGCGCCCATCCTAATTCTGTTGGATTTGTCCAGACAAGCCCATTTTAGCCGATTTTGGCCTGCAACCCAGTAATTCTGGCAGGTCGGCGGCTAGCGGCCATCAATGGAAAATACCGGCCGCTGTCGGGCGTTACGAAAATTCTAATCCGGGCTAGATGCAGGAAACTTACGGTAGCGCTAGCGGGAGAAA
>JNEY01001568.1:0-12124 GCA_020875895.1 Aphelenchus avenae
CCACACGACTGTAATTCCCCCAAACACCGAACAACTGGTGCCCGCCTACGTAGCAGGACTCCGAAAACGGCAACACGACTTTGCTATCTTCCAGGAATCTGACCGACTTCACGAGCTCGGAGCGGCAGTGCCACCCACAGTCATCTCATCGCTCCACGAGCAAACCGCGATACTCGTCACCAACCCGACGAACGCGCCGCTGGAAATTCATGGGCACATGACGCTGGCGCAAGGTGATCGACTCCATCGTAAGGAGGAATCCTCGACGGCTAAGGCAAGTGCCTATTGTTTTCGAGTGGCGAACCCGTCCCAGGAAGCCGATCCTGCTTATAAGGTTGATTTGGAAAAGGCCAACGTTTCGGAAGCCCAAAGGTCCCGGCTGCAGACTCTGATCGACAAATATTCCGACATCTTCGCCAAAAATCAGTACGACCTGGGTCATTGCAAAATCGTGGCCCCCACTATCGTCACCACCACGGAAGTGCCACCCAAAGGGCGTCCCCATCGCGTCCCTTTCATGTACAAAGAAGAACTGAACAAGCATGTCCAAAAGATGATTGATTCCGGCGTGATGACTGAGAGTGACAGTCCGTGGTGTGTCAACAGTATTGTCCTAGTAAAGAAGGTCGACGGATCAATGCGCGCATGCATCGACTTCCGTAAACTCAACAAGATTACCCAGGTCGATCGATATCCTATGCCCACTATAGAATCGATCCTGGAGAAAATTGGGGGTTGCGACTACTATAGTTCTTTGGACTGCGCTAGCGGCTACCTTCAAATTCGTGTGGACGAGGAGACCAGCTGGAAGTTGGGCGTGTGCACTGAGCAAGGGACCTACCAGATGAAGGCCCTCCCCTTTGGCCTCGTCAACGCCAGTTCTATCTACAGTCGTGCGATGAGTCGCATCCTAGCAGGCATGTCCGATTACTGTATATCATACATTGACGACATTCTGACATTTACTAAAGGCAACTTCGACGAACATTTGGCGGCCTTGGAAAAGGTTTTCGAACGCTTCCGAGAGTTTGACATGAAGCTCTCACCTAAGAAGTGCTCATTCTGCCGCAGCGAGGTGCACTTCCTGGGACATACGGTCCGGGCTGGCCATTATACCCCAGCAGCCCGTAATCTGGAAGCCATCGAGAAATTTCCCGAACCCGCGGGTCTCCAGCAGACGCGCCGCTTTGTCGGGATGGCTAGTTTTTTCCGAAAATTTGTGCCCAAGTTTTCGGAGATCGCGGCCCCTTTGACTGCCTTGACCAAGAAAAACATGAAGTTCGTATGGGGTCCGCAACAAAAGGAGGCTTTCGAAAAATTGAAAGAGATTTTGCTCTCCGAGGTCACCCTTACGTTTCCGGACTACGCCAAACCCTTTTACATCTTTACCGATGCCTCATCCGTCGGACAAAGCGGGGTACTCATGCAAAAAGACGAAAACGGAAACTTGAAAGCCATCAGCTATTGCTCTCGGACAATGACTGATGCCGAAAAGCGACAACCAGCAACGCACGCTGAAATGGGGGCAATTATCTTCGCCATTCGCAAATTTCGCGCTTTCATCTACATGACGGAAGTCATACTGATGACGGACCACCGCCCCCTGACATACTTGCTCAGCAAACAAGACAATAACGCGCAGTTGGCGCGCTGGGTCTTGGAGCTCCAAGAATACCCATTGCTAAAAATTGTGCACGTAGAGGGTAAGAAGAACTCCGTGGCTGACGCACTGAGCAGGATGGAGCCCACCGACCAGGAAGCCTTGACTCTCACGGAGCTTCGGGATCGGATGGACTTCCCTGTATGCTTAAATGCGTTCGCTCGGAGAAAAGGTCGTAAGAATCGGCAGGCGCAGGTGGTCCAGGAAGAGGAACCCGAAACGCTCCTGAACCAATCACTTGCGGAGAGTCAGGCGACTGACCCAGCCCTCTATTCTATCATCTCAGTGCTAAAAAAGGCGCGCGACCAGGGTCAGGACGCCTTGTCCGACCTTGAACGCACCGAGTACAGGTTGACGGAGGCCGCCTATGAGTTAGATGAGCGGGGGATTCTAGTCTCAGCCCGCCCAGCGTGCGTACTTCGTGCCCGTGGTCGAAAGCCGATAGTTATTCCTCAAGCTAAGCAAGAAGCGGTGTTCGACTTTTTCCATTCGAATCCGTTAGCGGGGGGACACTTCTCGTTTAGAAAGACCCTTGACAAAATCCAAAAGGCGGGCTACACCTGGAAGGGGATTTACGAAGAAATCAAGCACCGCTGTCAGGCTTGCCTGGTCTGTCAGATGCGACATAACCCCGCGCCGGCTTTCCGCCAGCCCATGATCAGCACCACGACTAACACCGTCTTTGCTAAAGTGGGAGTGGATGCGACGGGCCCCTTCAAGACCACTGATCGCGGGAATCGGTACTTGGTTCACTTCATTTGCTGGTTCACCAAATTCTTGATTGCGGTCCCTGTCCCTGATCTTCGGTCCGTTACCCTGGCAAACGCGTTGATTGAGCATGTGGTTCTCAAGTACGGCTGCATGACCGAGCTAATCAGCGATAACGCGACCACGTTTAGCTCCGAGTTCTTCAAGGACATCTGCAGCAAGCTGGGGATCAACAAGCGGTTCTGCACGCCTTACCACAGTCAAGGTAACGCCGCTACCGAGCGCTCATTTAAGACCATTCAGGACGCCCTCAGCAAGATAGTCAACGAGAAGCACGACGACTGGGACCTGTCGGTACCGTTTGTCACGTTCTGCTACAATACGTCGACGCATGAGACGACAGGCGAGTCACCCTTTTACCTCCTGATGGGCCGTGACCCAGTATTCTCGATCCAGCACTTTTTGGACCCAGACTACGTGGTACCCATCACCGATCTTGACACGGACGATTTTAAGGCCCAGCTCGTTGGGAACCTAAGGTCCGCGTGGAACGATGCTTTTGCACGGTCACAAGCCGCCTGGGAGAAAATGAAAAATCAGTACGATAAGTCCGTTCGCGTCCAGCAAATTCAGCCAGGTGACCGGGTGCTTCTAAAAGAAACACAGTCAAAACCAGGTCTGGTCCGTAAATTTCACCTTACTTGGTCCAGACAGTTCCGTGTCATAGAGGTATGCCACCCGCATGCAATCATCACAAGCATAGCAAGCCCGCAGGCCCCGCCGAAAAGGGTGCACCTTAACCAGATCAAGAAATGTCTTGAGTATTCAGGTCCAGCCTGCACAACTCCCGAGCTGCCTAGCGACATTGCCGAGGACCTTACGAACGCTGGGGCGGAAGACGTCACACCGGCTCCTGCCGGATTCCACCACCCTCCTCCCTCTAACCCTCCTCCTACCCACGTTTCTGAGACCAGTCCGCAACCGGAGTCTTGCGAGATCGGCGGACACTCCCTTAGACGACGTCCCGGTCGCATGCGACACCACTCCGAATAGAAGCTTTGGCATAATATTGCCGTTTCCATGCCCGTTTGCCTTACCTATTTTGCACTCTTTATTTTCCGTCCTTCAAAATGGCATCATTACGAACTTTTCTGGAAGTGCCCTTATCCATGCCCGAAATGGGCTCCCACATACGCAAACCCTTTTCGTTACCGCGGCGCGATATTCACCTCACCCGCGTTTTACTTGCCACCCCTTCAACATCCCACTAACCCTATTTCCTTTAGTACACGTATACTCTCGCAGCGCTTGATTTCTACCAGCTATGGACCCATATCCCACTTCGCGCCCCTTTCCTCGCGCCGGCACGTTTGCCCAGGATCGGAACATCAACGCGGACTCGCAGTTTGCTCCTTCGGAACGTGTTCTCTACCGCATATGTCAGTATGTCAACGAAAATCCCATTCTCCTCAAAGACGCCGGCGATCGATCGGACGCTCCGCGCGCTCTTATCGTGCTCAAAAACAACTCGTCAACCCTGCTCTACAACGAGGGCGGACACCTCTCGTCTCTGAAGGACCTTGAGCTGAAGGTCTTCGACGAGGTTCTGGTATCGCAGTACAAGCCGTGGAGGAACGCACGCGGGCTACAAATGAGAGGTAGAACCCTGCGCATGTCGCCTGTACACCCTTAGCTCTTCTTTTAGGACCAGAAGATCCCATCCAGGTCAACTGCCGCATGATCGTTCCGCATGCTGAAGCAACGGTCATCTGGCTCGCGAACCGCTCGCCTACGAAAAGGCGGGTCACCTTTATCGTCCGTCGTTATCAAGCCGAGCGACGTCAGCAAACCGTGGACGACAACTTCAGCACCGAGGTGATTGATCCA
Organism: Aphelenchus avenae; assembly: GCA_020875895.1. Lineage (NCBI taxonomy): Eukaryota > Metazoa > Nematoda > Chromadorea > Rhabditida > Aphelenchidae > Aphelenchus > Aphelenchus avenae. The sequence goes on from JNEY01001568.1 coordinate 4,256, forward strand.
GCCAACGCGCGGTCGGTCAAGATTACGGCGAAGAAAATGTACGACCCTCGGATGCTGCTCAATTCCTTCCACTACACCGGGCTTCCTGTGTACCTCGACTACGTAATACTCCCGAAAAACGCCATCATGGACGAATTCCGCGGCATCTACTGTCCCGGTACGAACGCGGCTTGGTTCGAAGGCGCTGACTTCAAGCGACTACCTCACGGACACCTTCTCCCGCTGCTCGTCAGCCCCGTTGAGATGGAGCAGAGACGACCAGCTCACGATGTGCGCCGCCTGGTGGAACCCTTCGATCTAAGCATACCGCCCCACGCACAGATGCAAGCGATCGAGGAACACGAACAAGCCATAGCAAGCTCCGTGGTACTTGCTTATCAGCACCAATGGAACGAAGCGGCTGAGAATGCGCACGTGTTGGAAGGAGTAGTCTGGCGCGAAGAAGGGCTCAACCTCGTCATGGAATACAGTACGAACCTCCCCTGGGAAGAGCTCACCGACGAAAACCGCAAGACGCTGACAAAGCTAGCAAAGACCTACACGTCAGGAATGCAGGTCACGTTGCAGAAAGGAACGATACTGCGGATCACCGACGACAAGACCGGCACCGAGTCGACGAAATTCGAAGCAGAGCGGTCAGCAGTCTCCCACTTCTCCGTCGATGCCGTCAACGCAGAAGAAAGCGGCCGATTCGAAATCCGTCTAATGAACAACTCCACCGTGAACGCGCTGCAAGACTTCCGATGCGCGGATATTGACGAACTGGAAGGTCAGCCTTTCCTGATCCGACCGACGACATCACAACTGATTCCACGAGGAATAGCGTCCGATTTCTACGAAGGGAGGCTGTCGGCGCTACTCCGGAAAGCAGAAAACGGCGAATCGACCCAATTGGAGAAGGACAAAGCGGAGGCGATCAAGGCCTTCCTGGGCGGCGGTACGTACGTCGAAGCGGAACATCCCACCGCTGCACACGAAGCTCACATCAAGACATCGAAGCTCAATGATCAGCAGCAAGAAGCCATCAGAGCGTTCTTCGACGGATTTCAGGCTGTTGGCATTCAAGCCCCGGCAGGCACTGGCAAGACGACCGTGATCATCTACGCGCTGCTCGTCCACTTCTTCATGGCTTTGGCTGAGGAAATCCGCTTCCGCAACGAATGCGACAGAGCAGTGCGTCACCGATGGGGAGCTGAGGACGGTCCCTACATCGCACCTATTCCTCCTCAGTTCGACTTGTGGGTCTTAACTTCGGCAAGCAACGCTGCGGTAACGAACATGATCAAGTCCGCCCTTCGCCTGTGCGGCAAACAGCTGAAGATGATCGTCCTGATGTCTACCACGGCTTTGAAGAAACTAGGCGAGGACGTCCCTTGGCAGGCCCACTTGTTCCCGTCGCTCATTAACAGCTGCTACAGCGACCCTGAAATGTGGAGGTTAACAACCGGTGAACACCAAATCCTTGCAGCAGCGATGGACATCTGTGCCAACAAGTACAGCTTCATGAGCAACATGAACTGGGTGACGCTAGCGAACGAAGAACGCGTCAAGGGCAGCGACGCCACGATCCTCAACGACGCTCTCCGCATCATCATCCGCCAATACCGCCCCATGGTCATCTTTGGCACAACGACCCTGGTTCTACGGCACATGGAAGGACTGAATCTCGCACGTACCTTCGTGGTCGACGAGGCTTCCACAAGTCCCGAAGTTGCCATCTTGGCCGCCCTCTACCGCGCAGCTGCAGCCAAGAAAACGGTCCAAGTGGGCGACGTGACGCAGCTCCACGTTTTCGAGGGCAACCTGCACGAGCGAAACAAGAAGATTGCGTTTCGAAGCGCCCTCAAGACGCTCATCGAGCGAAGCAACGCACCGCGCGGAGAAAATCCGACAAACATGCGCCTGATTGAGCTTAAGGAATCTCACCGCTTCCATCCGAAGATCTGCGCATTCCTGGAGAAGCTTTTCTATCCAGGGCTCAGACCCGGTGCACGTTCGTCACAAAAGACGTTGTTGACAAACTCGAAGTTCCCGCTGGTGATCAAGGACACCCCGATGGTCGCAATCAACATCGTTCAAGGGCAGGAGGAGCGCAGTGTCACCATGAGCTTTCGCGTCAGGGAGCACACCGAGGCGGTGGTCGAGGTCGTCGAAGCGCTGCGCGTCTTTGCGCCAAGGGCCCGGATTGGCATCGCCTGCTTCTACAACGCCCAGCGCGACCAGATTCGAGCGGCCGGACTGGAGAAGCTCCTGGTCCCGCACAGTGCGATCATCAGCGTCGACGTCTCGCAAGGCCTTGAGTACGACGTGGTAATTATTGTGCCATCTCGCTCCGAAGGCCTAAAAGAGAAAGAGCACTTCCTGGACAGCTGAGAGCGACTATGCGTCGCATTCTCACGCGGTGGGAGCGGCATCATTCTGGTGGGCAACTTGACCCAACTTCAAACGGCGCCAAACTGGAAGCGCCTGCTCGACGTTTTCCGCGAATTTGCTCCGTTGCGCGGAAACGAGTATCTGGACGAACTAGTGCACCTAGCGAAGTTGGAGAAGGAGGCTCAGGCAGCCGCTGCCGCCACTAACCAGCCGCTGGCAGAGGTCACATCCCAGGACATCGAACACGAAGGGGACATACAGGAGCTCGATCCGCCTACGCTAGCACTTGAACACCAGCTGGAGCAACGCGTAAGTCCTTAACCTTTCGGCGACCCTTAAACGCGTAAACGGACATCTTGTGAGACATCATTTTACAGGTACGCGAACAGCTCAACGTCCCCCCTAACTGCCACGTATTCTCTCCATCGATGATTGATGGCCTCACACTCGACTCCATCCAAGGCCGTCCGCCTTCCAACGAGTCTGGCATCTCGGATATTACTATGACAGAGGGGCCTGAGGTACGATTACGGCCTAGTTTTTGAGCGACACAACTTCCACCTTTTAGCAAACGTCGCGTCCACCGAGAGCAAACGAACCGCATTCAACGTTGATTAGCTCGAGCCAGGTTAGGACATGTTTGAAGTCTGATAGACCCTCGAACACTCTCCCATGGCTCCACTGTGAATTTTAGCATGCCCCACAGCCAATGTTCGACCTACTAAACCCACCCCCGGCACCACCGACGCTCACCGAGGTAAGACAATAATCCAGCAAAACGGATGTAAGCCAAGATTTTAGCGCCTGCACGAAGCACACATGGACGCTGGCAACACGACTAAAGTACATCCGCCCGCGCCTCAGCACGTAGCCGCATCCATGTTGGACAACCAGGAGGTGAGGATAACCCATGCGTTACTGAAGCCAAACATCATTCAGCCAACGTCGAGCACGCATCCACTCGGCAACGTGCCTCCGGCGACCGAAAACGAGGTGATCATCGTAGACGGTGACGAGGAGGATGTAGGCTTACTTTTGTTTTTGATCCTAAGTGCAATCCTCTCTTTATAGGAAGAAGATAGCGACATTACTTGGTCGCAAACGCTGTCCGATGTCAATCAAATGCTGGGTTTGGATGACTCTTTCTGAGTTAAAGGTACATAACACACTTCCTGTTCGATCTCTAACACCATGCACTCCTTTTAGTACGCCGCCTCTACTTCCGTTCCCGACTTCGGCCAGAATCGCGCAGACGATTCGCAATACACTCTCAAATCAATCAGTCGTCAACTTACACCACACATTCTTTATCTGTCCTTTGTTTTGTTGTTTTAATTCTTTGTACTGTGCACGAATCACATACTTCGCTGAATCGGTTTACAACATGGTGCCAAACGGGTCTACAACCCGCAGTTATCTGAACCTCTAACCACTGAATTTCATTTAACAAGCATGTATATTCGAGCAACACGGCAAAGAGATGTCTGCCGCTGCCGCCAAGCCTGCACAGGGTGTTCCAGCGGACGAGTGGGACTCCGATGGCAGTCTGGAGGAATGGGTCGCTGCAGTACCAACGAACAATCCGGACACGGCTTCCCCGACCACTAACAACAAGGAACCAGCCAAAGAAGGTGCGGGTAAATTAACTTAAAACCTAGCAACTAACACACAAGGTTTGCTATGCACATAACATTGTTAAGAGGTCGAACTCGTGCGCTGGTTCGACAAGCCACGGGCCGCCCTTGCACCTATGGCTGGCCCGATGGGAAACATCGAACAGCTCAAGGCCAAGCTCGCTGAGGACAAGAAGCTGGCCGAGCGCAAGCACAACGAGGCTGTTACCAAGGCCCGCGAAGACTACAAACGCGAGATAGCAGAGGCCGAAGCCAGATGTGCGGCAGCGATCAAGAAGCACTTCGACATCATGAAGATTCGCGTAAGCGCCCGGTTCCAACACCGCCGCCGACAACAATTTCCTTAGGCTCGCTTAACCGTTCCGATTCCCCTCGACGACTACCTGACCCGCAGGGATCCGAACTGGGTGGTCACTGGCAACTGCAACTCAGACATTCTGAAGGACATCATCGTCAAGCATAAGAAGAACGGCCGAGAAATTATGCTCGACGGCTTCGATTACTCACCGTCAACGGTACTAACAAGACCTAACTTGCGCATTAAAATGTATCATTCAGTCCGGTTTCTTCTGGCCGAAGATCGGCCGCCGCATCACCATTGCCGAATACACGCTCAAGAAGTGGGACTTCAAAACGGACTGCCCCACGAAGAAGTCGGTCTACAAAGCGGGAGGCGGCCACCACCGCGACATCTACCCGGTCGACATCTTCAGCGTCGTCGCCATCAAGATCTAGGCCATAACCTGAACCCGACGTAATATCGTCATAAAGTCACCCTGCTCTTGTAATTTCCCTCTTTTCTCGTTACTGATCTGTCGGCATTTATCTCTTCTCGTATATGTGGTACTGTCTAAGCAAAATTTCTTTAATAAGCCTGCTACTACTCTAAATTCGGCCAACGACTACAAACAAATAACAGGCACTAGGCCAAACCTTACCACTAACTACGGATAAAACTTATCTCCTTGGTTCATCCGTCAAAGCGGTCTAATATTTCGCCCGTTAAACAAACCTCTAATCCAATGCAGGTTACGCGTACGATGTCCGACGAGCAGCAACAGCCGACTGAACCCGTCCTTTCACGCAGCGAGCGCATCCGCGCCGCGCTTGACCAGGCAAAGAAGCGCATGAGCGGAAGAATGAAGACCAAGCTGGAGCAGTACCATTCCGGACAAATCAGTCGTGAGCAGTATTATGCAACGGACCATTCCGACGAAGATGTTGACAGCGACATTGCCGCGGACGTACGGGCGGCAAGAGTGGCCGAGATCCCGCTAATGCTCGATGAGTTGGCCGTCAGCAAAGCGTCTACACGAGTGTACCGCGAAGAGAATCTCTTTCTGCGCCGCGGGATAGGCGGACAGGAATCGGAGCCATCGGTGGACTTCGACGACCCGGAACTCCACCAGGTTGGACATTGTCACGTAACGTAGGATGAATACGAAAAGCGTTACAGAAGTTCTATCGGGAAGAACTGGCGAAACTACAGGACAGATGGCAGAAACTCCAGCGCAAGGAAATGACGACAGCTGAATTCTTCGAGAGCAGCGACGAGGAGATTGACGAGATGATACTCGGCAAGCCGATTAAATCCCAGGTAATGTACGCACCGTGGGTCTTTCATCACGTACACTCTCTAGCCCAAACCCCTTCCCGCTGCGTTCTTGACCCTCGTTGCATCCAACACCGCCCACATTGAGAACCGTCTGACTGAGTATAAGCAAGTCCGTTGCTTCGGAACCTTCCACCTGGTCCAGCTAAACGAACCAACCGAGCGTCAACAGAAGTACTGGGCCGAACGAATTAAGGCTCGCGAAAAACTTCAACGCTTTGCCAAAGGAGACATCACGCTGGACGGCTACTTGGACAGCAGTGACGATGAGGAATTGGCCCAATTGACGACTATTGGACCAACTGACCAGGTAAAAGATTACCGTTCGGTCATGCAATACACTTCGCCCACACCGCAGGACACGATCAGGACCGCCGAAGCTCGCATGGTAGTCCTAGATGCTAAGCGAGCTGCGAAGCACGAGACGCTACAGGAAGTGCTCCGCGAAGTGGCCTCGAGGCTTGCGAACGGTACGCTGCAGGCCAAAATTGAACCGCATTCCGACTCATCCGACAACGAGATTGACAACAGCTACGACATACACGAAGACAACCACCGCGACTACTCGACCCGTGCTAGCGCCACCCGTAGGATTAAGGGTTGTCAGCAGCAGCCATCACGTCCGAAAAAGGTATGAACACCGGATTGACACCCATAGCAGACGCATGACATGTAATCTAGCCCGAGCCCTCTGTTACCGCGCGCGATCAACATACGAAACCAGCCAAGAAGAAGTTCTATCAGCTGCGCGACCGCAAGAAGCTTGACAAGCCGAGGCGCCTAGGCGACTACGTCACTCTCCCGGACTCTGACAGCGAGAACCGGAAGAAGCGTTTTCATCAAGGACACGTCATGGAGGTGCCGCAGCCAGGTCCCAGCACGGCTACACAGCAGTCCATGCTTCACGTGTGCTCGCACGGCGTCATCACTAGCCCGGGGACCGTCGATCTGACTTTCTACGTTCGCGGCTACAAACCGGGATCGGACGACCCCGTGACCATTAAGATTACCTAAGGGAGAAACACACATAACCACCCAATTCCATTTAACCACCATCACTTAATCATCGTAATTAAACGCTTTTGCCGTGGCCGGGATTTTAATTGAACTCTGATTGGGTTACAAACCACATACTTTGCATTGTGTAACTAACCTTTTGCCAAAGCTAACCGCATCATCACAAGTTAGCATGGACCGCGACCCGCAACAACCGCGCAAGGACACACCCTCGGCTAGCAACCAGCCACGCCTCTCCATCGAAACTCAAGGATACTCTATGAAGAAGGTTACTTCCGTTGCCCCGCTGAAATCCACGCGTCGATGAACTTAGGAAGACGGTCCTGACAACGTTTGGACTTGGCGCCCAAAGGTGACGCCACCTCGATGCACGGCGCGCTACGACCCGTTCCCGCTGTGGAAGAATCGAACCGACAAAGAGGATCGGAAATTGGTAAATGCCAGCCCTCGCCATGAAATACGAGAAAACAATGGCGTACACTTAGAAGTCACCACCCACGCCGTCAAACGAGTCGGGCCAAGAGTATGACCCGACCAGCAGCGAACAGCAATTCTCCGACTGGAAGGACAGTTGGGAAGCTAAGATGACGAAAGCGATCGCAGACGGACTCGAAGATGCGGACAAGCTACTGAACTTCATGTACGAACACCGGTCGCCGTCTCCAAACTTCGACGATGCATCCGGCGGAAGTCTGCGCCGAAACTCGCTCCCGGTATGCAACAGCTAAATCCTACTGTCCACACGTGAACGACAATCTTACAGGAGATTGTACCCTGCACCTACTTCGAGTACATCACACCTCGCTGCGACAGCGCTCCACCAGCCTTAGAAGCCGACGGCAACCTACACACGCATACTGATGTTCCCGGATACCTGAAGTTTCTTAACGACCAACCGGAAATCATTGTCAAGCAGGAGCGTGACGACGTATACATCACCGTTAAGAACTTCCAGACAAAGAAATCACAGCCCGTTCGTATCCATATTGAATAGACTACCATCAGCTAGCCTTAATGATCCTAACCACATTAACCAGAAGTAAAAGCTCGCCTCTATCAACCACCGCTTCACGTGTCACTAGGCTCCGAGGGACCGTCGCATCGTAGGGCGGGAGGCATTAGAGAGAGAGAGCGGAAACAGCGACCGACCATACGTTAAACATGCAGTGGTGCCAAATGACCTCGTCAACTCGCTAGTTTCAGAACCAGGGACGGTTCTCCGTAAAGATGGGA
>JNEY01001569.1:0-12106 GCA_020875895.1 Aphelenchus avenae
GTAATTTCAATTCGGAAAAAAAAATTCAAGTGAGTAATTAGGGTGATTGCGCAAAGCTGGAACCGTTTTTCATTCCCGTCACGCCGCGCGCGCAAGGTCAGCGACGGAGATATCACCTCTTAAAACAGATGTCGCGCGCGAGACAAGGTCGTCTCGGAGCCAATTGTGTGGCGGAATCGGAATTTAAAATCATAAAGTCGAAACAAATTCTTTTTAAATAGGAACTGCATAAAAAGATCGGTACCGTAGATAGGCAACTTTCGTTAGAAACCGGTCAGAAGCTGGTCGTCTGATCCCTGTCAAAACAGGCAAAAACAATGATTTAAATATGATTTAAAATATGTATTACGAAGGACATTCTCCGATATTTTGGCGATTTTGGCTAATTTTTAATCGTAAATCGGTTATTTTCGGACGCCGCACTCCCTGACGGATATCGCTAAGCGAAAGCGATGCCGAAGCGCTCACCTGGCGGTTCCGCGGCCGTCACCTTCGGTTGAAAGGTTGAGTGCCGGCGCTGAAGACGTCCACGGGGTCCGTAGCCGACGCCGTTCGTCGTCGGCGCAGTGCCGCTCGGCGAGGCGCATGCCGTGGCGGCGGCCGCCGCGACGTAGGCGGAGGTCTGCTGAAAAGGTAAATAGGCGTTTCTTGGCCTCAAGGCATTGACGGGTATGGGAAGGTCCTGGGGAGCATGGGTAAATGCGGTGCGGGGGCTCAGGTTACTCCTCGCTAAGCATACCCTTTGAGTAGACCGCTTCCGGAAGGAACGGTCTTTCTGAGCCCATAATGTTGTGGGAAATGGGTAGCATTTCCATTTCCCACATCTAGGGCGACTGCGAAGTAAAAACTGGGCGATATTTGATATCGTCCATATTAGCTTATCCAATAAACCAGTCAAGGACTGCCCAAAGTTACAAAATATTAATAAAATTTTGGTTAATTCAAAATATTAATTAATGAAATTCAGTTTACGGCGGTGACGAAATTTCGGATTCTGCCTCGCTTCCGAGAAGCCAGGTCTCACTAATGTGAGGATAACATATGTCGGTATTTTGGGAAAATTAGGTACCTTGTAAGATGTAGAGTCGGAGTCACGAACGTTCTGAACCTTGCTTCGGTCTTGCAAACTTGGGAAACCGTACTTCTTTGAGAATTCTCACTCTCCTCGGGTTTTCCCGCCTTCGAATACGCCTCCGGTCCGAATTTTGGGACCCCACTCTTAGCCCGGACGAATGGGCCAACATGTCCCACTTTCAAGAAAGGTAATTTAGGTTTTCGGCTAGTTGAGGTCTGGGTTTGTCCTTTTGTTTACTCCATTGTTCCAATCATTCCACTCAAACATAAGCTGGCAGTGGTTGACCCTTTTCCCTGGGGCCCCATGTAATCGCGTGAAACCCATGCGCATTCATAAACTACGCGCAGTTCAAAGAACGTTGCTTGCCCGCCGCCGGACTGCAGGCATCAAGGCCTTGGCCGAACCGATGCCTGGTGCAAACTAGGGAGAAGGTCGTCTTAAAAAGTGGGACTGCGCACAGCCGTGTCAATTTCTTCATTCGGTGCGAGTTGTCCACGAAACCGAGCGGGCAAATTCGGAGGTCGGTTTAAACTCGTTTAACGGGTATTAACCATTCCGTCTCTTCGAAGGTCGCGGAAAAGCGCCAGGATGATGGGCCGTTTCGGATAACGGAACAAGGAATAGAAAAATTTGATGGCTTGTTTTGGACGAAGATTCTTTCAATGCAATCTCTAACAATGCCGTTATATCCTAAAAGCCGTCGAAGACTTTATCTTACGCGTCGCATTTGCGTCCCATTGAAAGGGACCGGCGCCCCGCCTGTAAGCCTTACGGGCCAAACATAGGCATACTGGAAGACGTACAATAGTGGCCAGTACTAGAGATCGGCGCTGGTACCCCACTGCCGTACCTGTACCCGTGGCAGACCCACCGTGCCGTACCCGTACCTGTGGTGCCCCCTCCCGTGACGTGTTGCCGTGCCGTATGATGCGGGTACGGGTACGGGTTTGGCGCGTACCTTGGTACAGGCGCCGAACTCTAGCAAGTACGGCACGACAGTATGGCCCATAAGTACAAGCAGCACTACGTTTGAGAATCGACTTCAGACCCGGCAATGGCTAATTAGATTAGGCACTCACCAAAGGGCTTTCAATGAGGTTTGTCGCGGAACGAGGATCTTCTAAGACTTACCTTGTCGAGCTTGCGGCCAAGCGTAGACGTATTGCGTTTCATACATGGCGACTGCGAGGCGGAATTGCTGCTCCTAAAACCCATTTACATCGTTCAAATACTCGGAGCCCTCCAGGAGTAACTTTCCACTACCTATTTTTAGCAAATAGGCGCACAAAAATCACCGAGTTTGGCCTGCAGTGAGGCATACCATTAAATGCATAACAAACTCAGACTATGAGCAATCTGTCGCCTAGAATAAAAATGTTTGCTTTCGCATTATTTTCATGTTTCAGGTTTAAGGCGATTTTCAAATTCAGGCCTCAGTTTTGCAACATCAATTTCAGTTTTCCGAAAAGTCGTTTCAGGTGAAGCCTGGGTGAGAAGGGCGGAAATGTATTCATATGAATAGCCAGCAGTCTACTACGTACTCCGACCGACGCTTAGGCCCATTATCCGTCTCACTATCGCTGTCGTCCGCCGCCGCGGGCAGCTCGTCCGTGTCCTCGCTAAGGTCGCGGAACATCTCCAGGAAGCTACTCCTATCGGAGGAGTGGGATGACGCCGGAAGCGGATCGGATTCCGGGCCGTAGCGTTCCGCGAGCGGGCGGAACGCGTCCAGGAGGATCATGTCGAATCGAGTCAGGCTCTTTGCGGTATCCACACAAAGATGCCGTCCGATGTGAAGCTGAGCCGGAGAGGAGGTACACGAATCGCCTGCGGCGGAACCGTTCTCGTTCGCAACGGAATCTTCTGCGCAGTCGTCGCTAGCAGCAGCGGCTTCGCTCATTCTTACTCAAAACACAACAGTAGCCGAAAATGCGGTAAAACGCGCGGTTATCATAGAGGAGACACGAGCGCGCTGGCAATATGTTAGAATGGGCTTTTCGCCAGCTATTCACTTCAAGCGATCAATCGAGTGATATAATTCTCGGAAGTCCAGAAACATAAGAGCGCAGAGCAGGTAGAACAACGACGCTTTAAATTTGGCAATATGACGATCTCAAGAAAGAGTTAGTCGGTCGAGAGACGCCAAAGTACCGTCTTGCATGCGTACTAAGGGAATGAGAGGGCTAAGACTAGCACAAAGTCTAAGGCATAGAGCGGAGGTAGCAGACCGGGCCACTTGAGAGCGGGCGGGTACCGGAACGGCATCAAAACCCGTCGCTAGCGTCCTCTACCGCTTGCCTAACGGACAAGCTAGAAGGGTCGAACAATACGAGGCCGGAAATTGAGGGTCCTTACCCAGGCAAAGACATAACTAGAAATCTCATTACAAACGAGCTTTTTTGGGACACTTTCCCTTCGAGACGGTCCATGCTATGCTGATTTTGAAGCGGGTTTCGGACAAGAGCATGAAATGCAGAGCTCGAACAGCTTACGAGGTTTGCTCAAGCTCGTGGATCCAGTAAAGAAGGACTATAGTGATGTCTGCTTTTGGCCACCCGATCAAAGAGGGACAAAGTTCGTAATCCCGAAAGAGTATCATCACTTTAACCTATTATTAATGCAGCGTAAATGAAGCGAAATAATTCTCGCGGCGCAAGAGAAAAATGGAGCATCAGCCGTCGCTTCGAATCGCGAAAAGGTGATAGCCCGTGGATGATGCGACGACCGACGTCTCAGCAGCAGCAGCAGCGCTGAAGGCCGCCGCCGCCACCGCAGCAGCTACGGGAGCAGCAAAACTGAAAGCGACACGAACCGGACGGCGGAATGAATGAATTTTTCGCGACGTCCCCGCCGTTCGAAACGAAACCGCTCCGCGCTCCATCGGCCGACTGGGGGAGTGCTCCATGATCATCGGGAGTGCTCTCTCGCGAGAAATGGAGAGCGGCGTCGATGACGAACCGCTCGGAGGTGAGCACAAGACAATCGTGGCTGCGGTGACTGCTGCTGCTGGCAGCGAAGAAGAGTCCATGACGACGACGTGGCCGCCGCCTCATGCGCCCCTGGCTCCCGATACGCCACTGATAAGCGCTCGCGGCGCTGCAGCGCCAAAGGAGGACGCGCCTCTGGAGTCCGCGGGGCTACGCTGAGTATGATGCGTCCGTGAGGAGCGCGAGAAACGACGACATCGCCGTAAAAAGAGGGGTGGAGGAGAGGAAGGTGAAAGCGATACCCGTGATGTCGCGATGCGATGCGGAAGAAGATAGCGCTGCGCGGTGTGCGGGATGAGGTGGTAGATGCAAAAAAGGCGAAAACATTTTTGGAAGAGGGTCGAATGCTTTTGGAAAACTATTTTCTGCATAACACCGGAAAAAGGGGTGCAAAACTAGGCCGTTTTCGACTCCTGGCGCTCCATTGGCCGGCAGAAACCGTACCTAACTCTGTTTAGGTTCATGCAGGTCTGAACTTGTAACTATGGGCAAATTACACTGGTCCCCCACACTAATTCCGGTTTCCCCTCTATCAGTAGAACTCCCCTCACTCTTTTTTCAGGCTTGGGGCCCCCAAAAACATGAAAGCCTAGGCTTAGGCCTAGGCAGTTTCACAGTGTTTAGGTTTGTGCTTAGTCGAAGCAAAAGGGCAAATACGAAATTCGGGTGGGTGGGGAAGAGGAATAGTGAGTTCTTACCTAAATACAAATAAAACTTGAAAAACCATTAAGAGCGGTTTCATGTTTAAACCAACCGAAAGAGGCTCTATGCTCAATCTAAGTTCGTTAAAGACAAGACGAAGCTACTTACTCCGTTGAAAAATAACACATTGCGCGAAGTCCCCGGACTGCGGAAGCGCTTTTCCCAGGGCTTAATGAGTGTAACGTTTGTTCATTCTACGTTTATACCTTAATCAAAGGTGGCCACACATGCGGACTTCGTCCCGCTACCGTTCCATGTTGCGGTCGCGTGGTCGTACTCTGTTTTCCGCCCTGTTCCTTTCCAAGTCCAGTTCCTTTACCGCCGCCGAAACCGATAAGGATCAACAACGCGGCGCTGCAGGCGGTTGCCGCGCGCGCTGCAAAAAGCCGGACAAGTGACTGATCCGAACACGACGATAATTGCCATCGCCACGCGCCCGCGTTAATCGACTAATCGCCGTGGAATTCCCGTCGCGCGGGGACCCTCAGGATCATCACCAAAGGCCACGCGCGTGGCCTGCAAAAAGCGGAAATTTATGCGCTCCTCGCAAGACGCGCGTCGAAACTCATTAACCGTTGCAGGTGGAGAGGAGACAAATTGGCTGCGGCAGCCTGTAGGGACAACGTTCCGGGATCAGCCGGAAACGATGCCTTGTATGTTGTGGCGGAAACTGACGCTTGAGAAGAAGGTATCCAGGGAATACAAGAATGAATCCGGGAAATGTGTTTTCTGTACTTGACCTGGTAGACTTGGAAGTATCGAGCTGCGAAATAATTTTGACCCCCATTGAAAGACTAGCGTGGCGTCGAAGGAGGCGCGTGGCCTGCAAAAAAGGGGTATTTGTGGCCCTCGCGCAAAACGACGCGCGTCGAAACTCATTAACCGCTGCAGGTGGAGAGGAGACAAATCGGCGGCGGCAGCCTGTAGGGGGTTCCGGGATCAGACGGAAGCGATGCCTTGTATGTTGTGGCGGAATTGACGTTCGATGAAGAGTGATTCGGGGAATTCAGGAATGGAATCCGGGAAACGTGTTTTCTGTACTTGGCCTGGTAGACTTACACTACGGTCCCAATGCACACGGAAACCCGGTCCCAATGACACTCCGTGCACGGACCGTGCACGGCACGGACACGGAGAGAAAATACACGGATTGCATTGGGACCACCCCACACGGCACGGACACGGCCTCCGTGTCCGTGTCCGTGCACGGACACGGAGAGAGTGGTCCCAATGGCAATTCCGTGCACGGACCGTGCACGGAATTGCCCACGGACCGTGCACGGAATCGTATTAAAAAAACTAAAAAACACGGACACGGAATCCGTGGATTTTAACTGCCGCGTTCTCCTGAAGCAATTCCTTCGGCTTTTCTGAAGGTTTGGATTTAAGATCTTTTATCCTCTGGGGTTTTAGACCACGCTGAGTCTGAAAATGATATCAGTTTCTCGATAGGGGATCATTAGGGGTATGTATCCCCTTATAGAATTGATTTTTAGGTGTTTATTCTTAATAGCGGACTCTCCTATTTGTGGATCCCACTAATAGTGGGCCCCGTGTCAACTATTGGGGGATTAACGGTAAGCTTATCGTTCTCCATTTATCTACGAGCTCAGTTGAGGGACTAGAATAGGCGTTTGACACGCATATTACCATTTTCGTTGTACTGTTACTGTTCATTTACTGTAGCCGTGAAGGAAGCCACACGGAGTGCATTGGGACCACATTCATCTCCGTGCCGTGTCCGTGTCCGTGCACGGCCCGGAAAGGGTGGTCCCAATGCTCCGTGCCGTGTGCTTTCCGTGAAAATCCACGGCACGGGTAGTGCACGGCACGTGCACGGATGCCAAGGTGGTCTCAATGCCTCCGTGCCGTGTCCGTGCCGTGCACGGCACGGACACGGATTCCGTGTGCATTGGGACCGTAGTGTTAGAAGTACCGACCTGCGAAAGACTTTTGGCCCCCATTGGTGGATTCGTGTGGCGTCGAAGGAGGCGCGTGGCCTGTAAAAAGGGGAATTTGTGGCCCTCCTCGCAAGACCGACGCGCGTCGAAACTCATTAACCTCTGCAGGTGGAGAGGAGACAAATCGGCGACGGCAGCCGGGCGCGGAGCACGTTCAGGGATCAGCCCGGAAGCGATGCGGCGTATGTTGTATCGGAAACTCGCGCGCTCGTGGAAGGGGCAGGGAATTTGGAGTGTGGAATCCGGGAAACATGTTATATTTGTGTGTACTTGATGGCCTTGAAATTCATGTGCGGAAACAAGAGGCACACGGAAAATTTAGGACGAAAATCATGGCAAACGAGTAATTCCTGAAATGTCCTTAAAAGAGAGACGACCTCTGATGGGTCACTGATTGATCTTACAAGATGGAGGGTCTTTTTATATTGCAGCTTACTAATTATTTTACGGAATATTATTTTCCCGAGACTGGTGCAGTACATTCGTGCCGTGTACTTACGTGCATTGGCGTAGAGCGTTCCCGACCGACGCTTCCAACTTCTCGATACACTGCAGCGTCCGTGAAGCGTCGAAGTTTGTGTTGTCGAAGCTGATCGCTAAAAGTTTGCGTTCAGATCGTCAGCATATTTATATTCGCATCTAACGAGTAGGGCTGGGCTGCCCGGGAATGGAACGCGTAGGGGCCACTTAGAAAATTTGAGCGAAACGTCCAGTCCTACTAACGATTAAAAGCTAACAAAGAAAGATTTTCGAGGCAAACTTGGCCTCTTGCACGGCATCATTGTCGTAAACTGATCCATGTTGATTGTCCCTACTGATCTAGTGTTCCCGTACGCAATCGGGCAACTTGCGTCCGATCATGTCCTTTGCTGCATTTTTCTTGACGCTGTTCTGCAGTGCGCTCCGGGGATTAGCTGTACCCCTTTCTTGAACCAGCGCTGGCGTTTTTTTTTGCACGCCGAAGTCGGCGACAAATTGTGGTCTTAGCTTTATGAATATTTTATAGTCTGCTTCCGGGGCGTTCCAGCTGCATCACCTTGGGTGGTGCCATAGCTAGACGGATCTCAGGGTGCGTCGGAAATGTCGGGTGGGGGTGAGGTCAGGTTTTACGACTTGCAGTTCTTTGTTTTCTGTTTTATCGGTTCGCTTGTTTGCGAATGTTTTTAAGCGACTCCAGTCATCAAGTGTACGTTTTGCACGCTACACAACCGCCCTTATCAGCATAATAAGCGTACTGACGCAGCAAGCCCTGACGCGGTTCCGGTTCTGGAATCGTAATTATGCGACGCGTTCTTCGATTCCGATATCGACCGTGTGGGGACGGAATTTCTAGCATTTCCCGGATTTCAAAGTGCGCTTAGAACAGTTTTTTTAAGGGTTTCAGCCACGAACGTTCGAGGTTCGGTTGTGATGTTGGAGTAGTATGGACGTGTCCCATTCGTCCAAAATATAACCTCACAACGGGAAATCATAAGAGGCCTTCAACAAAAGTGTCTGATGAGCAAAGGTTGTTTTTACCCCTCGCCTTCGGATATCGTGCATGACAAGCTGTCCGAATTGTCTTGCATCCGGTACTGCTAGAATGCAAGACCGCTTAGTACGTATAAGTGCATACCTGCATGCTTCTGCATCAACCATGTGGAACCGGGCCCTAGGCCCGCCGGGCCAGGCCGGGTACGGGCCTCAGTATTTCTGTCCTAGCGGGACCTCGGGCCGGGCCAGGCCTAGGTGGGCCCGGTTAGGGGGTTGATATATGGGAAATTTCGCCAAAATGTTACGTATTTGTAGAAAAATGAGCCAAAAAAGTGGCTATAGGGGCACCTGCAGCTGGATATTTTATGCGCGAAAAGTCGATAATCGTAAATCGCACTCACCTGAATGGGCACAATTTTACCTGTAGAAAAGTACCAAGGGGGACCAAAGGCACTTTTCGGACCCTTGCGAAAACGCGCCTTTTACCGGGCCTGAAGGCCTTCCACGGGCCTGCCTCCGGGCCCCATGCCGGGCCTGGACTGGAAGGCCCGCGGGCCGGGCCGGGCCTCGACTTAAAGGCCCGTTGCACATGGTTGTTCTGCATGCAATACGGTTTGGTACGCATGAGCAGCATAAGAGGTCCCGTTTACTGCTTTACTGCTGACCGCTTGCATACATGTCCGAATCATGGTTTTCCTAAAAGTTCCTTTTGTGTGTTGTGGGCATGTCTATTTTCTATCACTGTTCTTGTTTGAAAACAAGAAAAACTGTAGGGCGTGGGTCCTGGTTTACGACATCAACATGGTCTTAATGTGCCTGTAATTGCCACTGTAATTACTGCCATTAACTTCATGCTGGCCCGGTGCCCGTAAAGGTCACGAGTCCTTCGTACGTGCTCGAACCCAAAAGGTAAACAAACACTCAGTCTTATCTTGCATAAAAAGGGAATCGGGGCGAAAATCCGGCGCAATTTAAGAGACCGGCTACCTGACCGGCGCCAGCAAAGGGCCTTTAAGCGCTCCGGAAGGAAAACATCAAAAACCGCAGGGCGCGTGACGCATCTCACTCGAACGGTATGCAACATTCCGGTAGTGATTAATGATCGCATTCGGGCTGGTCGAGAGCGGGAATGTGCCGTGCGAGAACACACGGAATGGGTTCCAAAAACCCGTTCTACCTGTTGCTAGTGCCAGCTATTGCTTGTTCAACAGACGACTGCCGACGGCCAAGATTAGGGGTATCTGTCTGCGAAAGTACTCCAGTGCAGCTTAGAAACTGTGCCTGGTTCGGGAGAGGATGAGGGCATAATGGCATGGAGGTCAGGGAGCCACCGGAATTACCACTTCTGAATTCCGACGGCTTTCCATTTCAGAATTTTTGGTTAAAAAGGGCTGCTAAACGCTAAGGACCGGCACCCCTAGCGTGTTACGACCCGTACCGTACTGGTGCGGTACGGAATATGGTACGTGTGGGTCGTCCAGACGGCATGGAGTACGGTACGGCTACCGGCTGCATTTATTTACTAAGCGTCAATAGCGCAAAGTTTGACTAAATTCGACTAAAATTTATTTAGCATCTCCTACGGCGGGCAGTTGGTTCTAGCCAGCCCGCAGGCGCAGGCTGCCATTCGGAACAAGAATGGCATCTTCAGACCTTCAGGTTCCAGGATAAAATGGAGTTCTCGCTTGACGGACACCTTCTAGGCACAAGTACGCTGACTGACCTTTGACGCTATGCACCAGCTGCCCTGCGGGGATGAGCACTTCGGAGGTCTTGAAGAGCGGATGCCGTACGAGAAGGTCGCGCACCGACTGTGACACCATCGAAAGGGCGGCGTGTACCTGCACGCATTTGATCTCGCCGTCTAAACACATTAATTAGCTTCAATTGAGGTGCGCAACGTTTACTACCCGGCACGTAGGCATCCGGATCGAGTGACTGCCGAAGACGGTTGACGTGTTTAGCGAAGGCTTCGATGTCGTTGAGCAGAGAGTCAGTTAACTAAAATGAATGCAATGAAGTTGTCCAAATTATGCCGCTGTAGAATTCGTAAGTTAGGTCGTGCTAGGTGAAAACTACTCTCAAGAGGGTATCTGGGTTGTTTGTCCGAGGTTTGCTACAACAAAAAACCCCGGAGAAAGTTTTCGACGTATTCCCGGAAAACTCTTCGCCACGGACAAAGGTACGATCGGAAATCTATGAAAACCAGATTTGAATTGTAGACCCGCTAGGCACGTGTCCGAGTCACAGAATCCGAAGCGAGGTGTGAAAATAATTTTATTAAATTTTAGAAAATTAATTTAATTTTCAACAAAATTAATTTAATTTTCAACAAAATTAATTTTATTTTAATTAAAAACCTCGAAAAATCGTTTCTTGTAAATCCGGTAAGTGCAACATCAAATACGGCAAGTACGTAATCGTAATTCCACTACACGCCTAGTGCCACCTATGAGACTCCGCTGGCAGGATTACTACAGAGTTTTTGCAGATCCCTACAGTTGCATGCTCCGCGTTTGCCCCTTAGACGAGGCAATGCCTTCTTATTCCATACTACCGACAAGTTTTCGCTAGAACCTTCTTTCGCACGTAATTCAGAGTGAAATTACGACTGCTGTCCACACACGTATTTTTTCATTTGTTCCCACTGAGTGTTGACGGATCACTCACGATTTCGTCGAAATCCGGATCGATGCCGAGGTCGGTGCTTGAACAGCTGGACGACATCGCTCAGACGCAGCGGGAATCCGAATCGAAAGCGGTTTGTCGTTCTCGTCCCGATGCGCGTCAGTCGGAAGAAGCGCCCATTTGGCGCCTTCGATGCGACAGAAGAATATGATTGCCGAACACCCAAGACGGATCGCCGTTCTTGCTAAAATGTATACATTCAAGTTGCGTCAAATTATGCGCGAAACAGTTTCTAACGCGATGCATATACGCTGAACACGATCCACAAAGATATGCGACATAATGAAGGCAAACTTTCGCGAACAAGGAATAGTAAAGTCGCATAACAAGTAAAGATGACCGTGTAAGAGCGCAAGCCACTGCTAGACCCCCCCCCCCTCCTCAAGTGCGAAGCCGATTCCGATCCGGTTCACACGTGAGCTTATTCCAGTTCCAATAAATCGACTTATCAAGATAATTCCGACATCAGTTTATGACTCAACATATGCAATTGACTGAAATGCATATGTCCAAATGTGAACCGGTGAGAGGGAAAGTGACTTTGGCTAATTCCGTTAAAATAAGGAAAGTGACCGATATTAGACGAGGGTTCCGAGTGACGCCCATCCCTATTGTACGGGAATCGAGAGCAGAATCGAGAGCACGTCCATTCAAAAGCAGAAAATAGCACTATACAGATCGCTAACTAATGGGCGGATCATAAAATGGGGACAAAGTGACTTGCGACTTTACTAGCGGCGCTTCAGCACGGCGCGGCATTAATCGCAGACGCATAAAATTAAATGGGATTTGCGGCGCAGCGACGCCGCCGCAAGCATCAGCAGAGATTTTGAACCGCGGAACGGGGCTCATTGAGGGACGACCGTCCCCCGGCCGTCGCCGCGGCGGCTAACGGGCGCAGCATCGAATGCAAAGAAGCTGACCGCATAGCGGACAAGATCCACCCGCTGGTTGCTGTTGTTGTTCGAGTGCAGCGACACCGACCCGCCGGCGCGCCGCTAACCGGCCGCCGGAATATCAATGAGCTGCGGAACCGGTCCGTCGCGTTCGTTAACACGAGTGTGGGTACTCGATAGCGAACGGATGACACGCATGATACAGAAGCGATCGGTGGTATGTGTTCAGCGTACGGATAAAAATACAGTGAGGGTTAACCGCTGTACAAGGAGACGAAGCAGCCAAACAGTGGCGTACCGAGGATCCGATTTAGGGGGGGGGGG
>JNEY01001571.1:0-13809 GCA_020875895.1 Aphelenchus avenae
AATCCTGTAAGAAATCCTATAAGCAATCAATAGTAGAAAATCATGCCCCCCCACGTTCAATTATTGCCCCCCATGTTCATTCTTGCCCCCCTATAATATTCTTGCCCCCCCCCCTCCATAAGGGACCCTACCCGAGTTCACCCTACTACACAAAGTAGGATGTTGACAAATGTTATTGCCGCTATCTTATGCGAATCGTTGTCGTCGCGGAAATACACGACAGGGGACCGTCACGAGTACGCGCTGATCAACGCCGGCCATGCGACGTAGGAAGTGCAGCTGCGACGCCTCTTCAACCTGCACGGCAGACTTCTTCAAACTTTCCACTTGATGCACCTGGTCAGCGATGGGACCGAGCCTTGGTCTCGGTCGAAAAATCGATGTTTTTGCCATCACCGTTGGGGCTTCACGAGAACAAAAATAAAATTTGGAGACGCTTTTTAGTCCACCGTTTCACTCGCGCATGCGAAGGGAAGGAAGCCGCACAGAGACGACATCTGAAAGTGCGCAACCTTTGGCCTATACCAGTACCTGTTCGTTAGGCCCCGACAGGTCTCACTGGAATCACAACCATAGTCGGTATACTGTCTGACGATATTAAGTTTCTCTGTGATTCGGTCGTGCTCTTCTCGGACGGGCAGGTAATAATGATACTAGTAACTACGCGCTCTCTTAGCTGGCTCTCACTCAAACAACATGTTTGTTCAAACAATTTTATTTCTGCTTAGCTAAAGCTACAGGAACGGGGTCTTCCAACGGTGACTAGACTCTCCTCTAAGAATGGGACCTTTAGGACCTAGATGGCATAATGTACATTCCTGCCACATGCTTGTTCTCCGTCATTGCTGCACGGTTTGGCGTCGACGACGACTTCTTCGCGTTACGGAAGTCGCTTTTTATTGCGGCAACCCAATACGGGAATCACTATGAGTGCCCAAAAGTCCAAACTCCTCCCATTTTTTTCCGAGCCCTTGACGGGTTTAACAGAACAGACGATGCAGACCAAGCGGGGGCATTAGTGGACACCAATGTTTTCCTTCTACATGGTTCTTCTGTCGTCCCACGCTCTATCTTCGTCAGGCCAAAACGTACCGATCGCTACATCTTCTGTGACGCCACTCGACGCTGGTATGATAAAGGAGCGTCCAATACGTAGCGCGAACAGGCGTAACGGGGGCATTTAGCCGACGAAATTGGCACTATATTTGTCAAACTTTCGACTAATTTAATAGTATCGCCTACGGCGGTCATTTTTTACTTTCTCTTGGTTTTTCGAAGATCAAAAAGCGTGAAAAAGCCAAAGGTCAACAAATTTAACGCAAGGTAAAATCGCGACTTTTGGGCATTCGCGTTACGGGGGAGGCGGGGAGGGGGGGGGGTCAAAGGGCAGAATTCTCGTTGCGCATTTTCCGGACCTACCCAAAGACACATTACGGACTGCACAGCAGTGGTCCGCCAACCGACCGCGGTCGCATTAATCGTAAAAAATCGGAAAAAATAGTACGCGCTAGTTAAGTACCGAGCACAGAAGTACCCAGAATTCGGTAAATCTATTTCCAAACACTTATGCCACTAAGAACTTAGAAATTCGAAACCACAATGCGTTACACGCGGTCATGCCACATAGTGGCCAATACCACCGGGTCGCTGCTAAGGGAGCGTCCAGAAAATAGGTCGGCCTGATACGGGGGTGGGGGAAGGGTCTAAAAAAATGATAAGTGATAACTACGAACTGGTCCGGAAAACCAGCTACAAACTGATAATTACAGTTTTTGAAAGCATTTCTTAGTCAATTTGCCAAAGGGTGGGGAATTAGCCTAATGCTGACCATAGCTGGGAAGGGGGGGGGGGAGTGCCTATTTCCTGGACGTTCCCTAACGTGTAGGTACTTGACGCTTTAGGTTTGCCTATGCTCTGTGTTACACACACGACAGCCGGCAACATGCGGTTAAAAGCCGCGACGCATAGCGAGTGCAGGTATAAGCTGTGGCGTTTGCGGATGCTGCTTCTCGGCACTGGAATATCGATGCCCTTTTCACGATACGGAAGCTCGTACATTCGGTTCGGCTAGCCCGCCATACCCTGTGATAATTACTATTGTACTAACCGCAGAGCAGTGAGATGAAGATTACATTCACCACTTATCGGCGAAGTTGATTCCTAGGACGGGTGATGATTAACTAGTTAGGCAGTAGACAAAACGTCGTTGGTTCAAGGTCATCTCATCAGTCCGTGTGTTTTTTTTGTAAGAAGATCGGCGTTGCCGGACGAATAGAGCAAGTGTTACATGTAAAGCATACATAAAACCAGCCTTTCTTGCATACAGAACGCTAGCCCCTCCATGGGCTAACACGCACGCATGAAGACTTTATCTGACCCTAGTCTTGTACTGTGATAGGTTGGCTTAATGCCAAGGGGCACTCTCGAAACTTACGCATGGTGTACGCGGTACGAGAACATTACACGCGTGCGTGCCAGGAAGTGGTAAAGCGGCAAGCGTGCGCTCAGTATACATGGCTGCACGCATGCATGCGTATAGTACGGCATGCTGCATGCATTTTTCTTGCCGCGAACAGTGACGTCCGGCTGCCGCTGCTCGTGAAAAAGTTGGCTGTCCGGCGCGGCTACCGGGGATCGAACTGACCTGAAATTGTGCACGTAAGCAACATTCCAACTGACGCGCTCTCCGCAACGCCAGGACCGCACCGTTGGGAGGACGCTTGCTGGCGCTCTTCTAACCGCCGGTCGCTGGTCCGTCGTCGTCGTTCCTGGCCGAACTCCGTTCGCCACATTTCCTTTTCGCTCCAGCTCCTTTGGTTGTAGTGATAACGACGGATACGGATCACAAGATGTCACGTTTTGCGTGCGTACCGCCTTGCAACTCTGTGCGTTGGTCCGGGCCTCTTGGATTGCTGTAGGCTTGGCCCAGATTGTGCCTGGGCCGGGCCGGCCCAGCAGATTGCATGGGCCGTTGGCCGTCTCGCTGTTTAATTACACTGTTTAATTACACTGTTTTGGATGTGAGTTCTTGGCCCGACCCAGGCCCAGGACAGATTTGGCCTCGGCTGGGCTTTGCGCCCCGATGGCTGGTCCTGGTCCGGCCCTGGTCCGAAAAGTTGGGCCCACGCAGATGGTTGCCGCTTGGTACGCACCATGCATGCATGCTCACGATGTGGTATGTTGCACGCACTTGCCTAAGAGATTTAGTAGACGTTCGATAAGGTTTAAGAAACTTCTGTCGAGGTCATTCAGTCCAAGGCGTCTTGCCTGCTTGCGCTGCGACAACACGCAGATTCCTGTATTCTCTGAGAGGAGATAAAGGTTACGGTTTTTTTGGCGGGACTTCACTCCTGACCCACGAGCTACGAGTAAGCTAACGCCAAGGGAAAGACCCTGATTTGCGAGACAATCTGTTTGTTGCGTGTCGCAAAGTAACGCAAGAAGCGCGAGAGTCAGCGTAACTCAGAGCAATACTCCACGTTGGGGAGCAAGAATCACTTCACAGACACGCAGTTTTTACAATCAGTATGCTTTGAGCGCAAATTGGCCAATAATCAAATGCTGAGCAACTTTTGAGTTTTTATTGCTGGTTGCTGGGTCCGACAAGCATACACCGATGACAGTTGCGACAAGCATACACCGATGACAGTTGCGTCTCTCAAGTATGTGTGTACGACTCTGCGCCGTGATTGCGAACTCCTGTGAATGAGCTTACGCTGCTAACACCGCAGGGTCGCTAGTCCACTTCATGATATAACGAGAACAGAATGCATAGAACCAGTCGTAAGTGGCCGGTATTGTCGTTTCATAGTCGGATAGACACACTTCCGTGTCGATTCTGCCATGCGAAACGGTGGCGAGGATCTGCTCGAGCTTTAGCCAGATGGCGAGGAAGTGATTAGTGAGAAGCGTCTAAAGAGGCGTAAGATTGCAAAGGAAGTGGAAGGGCCCCAGCGAGACTTGGAACACTGCAACACTAGCAAAATCGACCAGGGGTGGATTTCAATTGTCCTAAATATATCGCAATTCCGATATTTTCACTCCCATTTCGATATCATATCGGAGTGACGGTTTCAATTGGGCACAATATCGGAGTGAACGTCGATATCGAAATGGGAGTGAAAATATCGAAATGGGAGTGAGATATCGGAATTCCGATATTCGGGTTTCAATTGGAAAAAATATCGGAATGGGTATCGAAATCGAAATAGGAGTATAAATATCGAAATGGGAGTGAAAATATCGGAATTCCGATATTCGGGTTTCAATTCATTTTCGAATATTGGAGTACTTCGATAAAAGTATCGAAATGGGAGTAAAAATATCGGCCCCAAGCTAGTGGGGGTGTTACTGACAAAAACTTGTGTTTTGGTCCATTTTTGACCGATTTCGATGCGGATTTCTAGGTATATAGTATTTTAAGCGATGGAGACCTCATTTTTTTGTGGCTTTTAGCACATTCGGTCCACCCAAAAAAAAGTTACGTGCGTTCTACAGAGGTGCCCTTTTTCGTAAGGAATACATGTACGAATTGACTCAGAAATGCGTCATGATGTTGTGAAACCTAGTAAAACCGGCTAGAAGGACATTCTTGAACACTATGGCACTTCCAAACTACGATTTTAGGACAACAAATTTTTTTCGGTTTTTCGACCCAGAGCTTGGTACCCCTGTGGTCCAATAAATCCAAAAAATTGTTTTTGCCTGAAATCTTTTTTGCCCAGTTCCAAAATGCCTAAGAACATGTCCTAGTCGNAACGTACCTCTCCGCCACGGTTCGAGCGGACACAACGCTTTATGGTGAGCCTTTCCGCAGTGGTTGCAAGCGGTCCGAAGGTGCATGTGGTCTTGCAAGCCCCTTGGCTGAAGGCATTGCAAGCACAGTTTGAGCGTCTCCACCGCATGCTCTCGCTCTTCCAGGGTGCGATACGTAGTGCACTCGCCAGCCAAATGCGACCCGTCGCAGAGAAAACAGCGATTGCTCGGCATGTACTCCGTTCACGACGAATGATGCGAAGAACGACGTTCTAAACTGGCAGAACTCCCACGCGCTAAGCAGCTAGTAAGTCAGGGCACGTGGTTCGTAAGCATCGCGCTTTCCTTGCGCAAACGTACCCCGTAGCGGTATCGCCAATGCCAATGGTGCATTTGAGAGCGATTCCTGGCAAAAGAGGTTGCTAGGAATCTGAATTCTGAACTGAATTTTGAATCTTGAATTTTTAGTATTCGAAATGAAAACCAAATATAAATTCCCTGAAAACTGAAAATTTCCTCGTAGCACAGTTTGAGCATTGATATGCGGTTATTTTAGTACTATATCTGTCCGACGAAGATACCCCACGTAAGATTGTGCGAATATTTTGACGTAAATAGAGCAGAAATCTTGTGGTGACGCATGTCGGCGGGCCAAAAATATGCACATGAAACTGAATTTTGTCTACAAACACGAGAAATATGCTCGAATACCATATGAAAGTTGTAAATTACCCAAATACAAGTTATCAGTACTAACGACGAGATTTTGCGCGTTGTTAGTCCGCCTTAGCCGCCAATAATATTATCGAGCGGGCACGAACTCGGA
This sequence comes from Aphelenchus avenae, assembly GCA_020875895.1. Classification (NCBI taxonomy): domain Eukaryota; kingdom Metazoa; phylum Nematoda; class Chromadorea; order Rhabditida; family Aphelenchidae; genus Aphelenchus; species Aphelenchus avenae. The sequence goes on from JNEY01001571.1 coordinate 5,582, forward strand.
GGAGCTGGCCGACACTCCAACCAAGGCCGAAAACACGACATATTAATCCATTCTGCCCATTGGGACCGCCGACGTCCGTCAGTTGCTACGCAGGCCGCCTGCCGCGAAGATAAACGACTTCGGGCCGCCCGAGTCGATGGAAAGCAATGCCCTCTTGGCTCACCACCAAGAAGCGGGAATGCGCGAGAATTCAAGAATGTTGACTCAGAAAATTCCCAACCATTTCCACAGTTCAAGCCGACTAAAGACTCTATTTTCATCACCCGGGTTCGTGCAAATTTCGGAACTAGTCGATGGTTTTACTGGAATTTAGTGGATGGTCAAAAATAGGTGAAGGGTCGAAAAATAGTGAATGTTTTACCTGAAATTAGTGGACGGTTTTACTGCCTAGCCGTCGTCCCTAAGCCTACCGACACTCAGGCGCAAAGCGAGTGCCGAGGAGCGCCGAGCGTCGTTCGGCATCATTTCAACTAACGCGTCAACGGCTATGAGAGCCAAAGCTCAAGTAATCACGTTTATGCGACAGACCAGAAAAGGCGAGAGTGCGTCCTTATGCGCCGTCTAGCAGTAAAGCGCTGCTACCAGACGATGCCAATTAATGAGCGTGAGCGGTACAGGGAACGACGCAGTGACGCCCGCGGCGCAGGAAGCGAACACAAAGTACACAACGAAAAGCGCACCAAGACGTACACCATTTAGCGCAGATTTTCTCTTTCAGAAGGCCTCATTGTGTGCCTAGCGGCGGCTCATTTTATTTAGCATCATCATCTAGCAAGTTTGATCATCATTAAAACATGCTTCGAAAATTCGGATTCGGTTTTTAGGGAGACCCCAGCCCTGGTGCCAAGCCTTCAAAGCCGGGGCCTTACATCTCTCTCGAAAACTTGGCCGGCATTGGGCTGCTCTTTGTCATGATTTGTGCGCAAAACCAACCCTGTCCGGACCCAGTGCATGGAAAGTCTTTGACGACAAGTTCCGATGAAACTAATTTACTGACAAGTAAATGGTAGTGGTGAATCGTTCTTCTGACGTGGAACAAGCATAAGAGTATTTTTCGGTAACCACTGAAATATTCGCGAAAGTAATCGGTAATCATCGAGCGGTGCTGAAGCTCTTGAGAATATTATTCGCGGGTTCGACGTCATTGGGGCACCGTTGCCTGAGGAATTGCGCCAGTCCTTCGATCGTCACGGAGCCCCGCAGGTTCTCGACGAAGAAGAGTTTGTACTTTTCTGCGATAGGCTCCGAATATCCACCCAGGACGGCTACCAGTTTCTGGTTCAGCTCCTCGTCCGCAGGATTGGCACTGTCAGTTTTACAACGCTTTCCCACGAATGCGGACGATGCGCCGGGTCGCTTACGCGCGGTGTCCTTTGCTGCCGCGCCAGCCCCGACCTTGGCGCTCTGAACAGTGTGTTTAAATGAGGGATGCCGTTTTCCAATTTTAGCCTAATTCGAAGTCGAAAATAAAACAAAGCGTATTGCAAAGGAGACACCGTCGGAACCGGGCAAATTTTTGAGTCAAGAAGTGCAAAACTTCTCGGTAGGCGCTCAGCTGTTGTCCCTTTTAAACTGTTTAAACTTCGGGAAATTTTCGTTTCTTCAGAAGCTGAAATTCTTTCCCCTTTTCAGCCTCTCCTCCGTGATCCGCGGGGGACGCTGGATAAATCCCTTTTGTTCGATGGCTGACCCACATATCGTGTCCGTTTTTTGTGTCAGTCTACAAAAAAAGCAACGAAAGTGCATCACCTTTTGAACGACGGCCTTTCCAGCAAGGAGATTGTTGTTTACCTCCTTCTGCGATGTAGCGTCCTTCTTCGCCTTCAGCGCGGCGCGAAAACGCCATGCTTGGAACTGCAAAACCGAAAAGTCCCCAGAAATGTCACTTGATCTACCTCGAAAGTCAAGCGAACGGCGTTGCTCGCAGCTTTCTTCATCGCTTCGATGCGCTTCTCAGCTTCAAGCAGCTTGTTCGCAGCATCGTCGCGTTCTTGCTCGATAGTGCGGCGCCGCTCTTCTTCGCGGTTCGTGATGATCTAAAATCCTGCTGGAATTCATCGAGGGACAGAAGGAATACCTCAATCGACGCCTCGACAGCTGCTGCGGTGACTTGTCGGATGGCTTCACAATTGCGGTTCTCCGTCTCTAAGTCGTGGATCTTCTTCTCCAGCGCTTTGCATTTGTCCTGAGCGTCGTCGCGTTCGTTTCGTGCCCGGTCCCGTTCTCTTTCGGCCCGACGCTTGTCTTCCTGAAAACGCTGGGTAGCTCTCCGGGGGACAAGGCGGTAGGCTATGACTTCTAGCGCCCTCACCTTTGCCAGGCGCAATTCTCGGCGGCATTCGTTCACTTCAGCTTTCAACTTGTCCACCTGCTTCCGATATTCGGACGGCGGGGAAGACTTCCTGGTATCCCTTTTTGACGACTCATTCGAGTTAGGCCCCGACTTGGAGACATTGACGACACGGATAACTTCGATCTCGTCCGCACCGTCAGGCGCAGCATTCTGCCAATAGCCAAGCCAGCGTTAACTGGTTACAACTACGATGAGTATACCTCCACTACGTTGTTCACCTCGCGGGATCCAAGCATCTTTGATGGACTCCTGCTCAGAGGAGCTTCGCTGCGAATACGGCTAAGCTCTAGCTTTCTTTCGCCTCTCTTCGGAGCTCTACCTCCCACCTAAAGACGCTCAACTTGTTACGCTGGTGCATAATAAAATGCGGGGCCGCATTTGACCTTGGAGCGCATCCGTGCCGTACTTAGCCAGCACGGCACGGAGTACACAAGTGTACGCTTTCGAAGCTTTTTGATTTGAGTAATTTGACAGCTTTGATGCTTCCTCGACTCACCGGGCAAAATGCGTAGTGATGACGCCCTTTGCATTCCTTGCAGCGATGCATCGAACCGCAGTCGTCCTCCAGGTGAGATCGACTCAAGCACCGGCGACATATGTTGTGGTTCTCGGCGGCTCGTAGTCGATCCCTGATCCGCGTATACTTGTGGCAGGCATCGCTTAGATGGTACCCGAGGCAGAAAGCGCAAATTGTGCCTAGATGCAAGTAATAGTCAACACGTGCGAATTCGACTTCGGGATTCGGGGACCGAGACGAGCTCCGAGCCGAGCTGACACTCCCCAATCCGAGCTCGGAGCTCGGCTCGGGCCCACTTAGGGGCCGAGCTACGTGGAAAATCCGCTGTATTTGACACCCGAGCCGAGCTGGGTCGGTCACCACGAGCCGAGCTCCGAGGCGAGCAGCTCGGCTCGTAGCTCGGCTCGTAGCTCGGCTAAGGGCTCGGCTCGGGTCCTGAAGTCTACTGCGAATGCTCTTATGCGAAAACTGCACGTACAATGAAAGTCATGACGTTTGCCGACGGTGTTTTTAGCCGAGTTCGAACGCCCCTAACAAGCTTCGACGTCGCAGACGATTTGAAAGTAATTTCGACAGAAACTATTGGATGTTAAAAAGATGGAAAAAAACGAGAACGACGACGACAACTTTTACTGCATTGTAACGTACCTCTACGCCATGGTTCTAGCGGACACAACGCGTGATGATGAGCCTTTCCGCAGTGCATGCAACCTGGCCGGTTGTGCACATGGTCAGCCGCTGTTGGCTTAAGGCACTGCAAACAAAGCTTGAGCGTCTCAGCTACTTTCTCGCGCTCTGTGAGGGTGCGATACGTGCTTGTCGGGGAAGTGCTGACCGTTGCAGAGAAAGCAGCGATTATTCGACATGAATCCTATGAATTAAACGACGTTCGAAGGGAAATAACGGCACAAAGAGAGTCGAAGAAAATGGAAGGGTCGTTCTAGACTAACAGGACGGGACGCAAAAACTCTTCCCGAGTAGACGGTCAGGGGAGTCGTTCGTAAAGTGCGCTTGTCCTGCTCAAAGCTTTCCGCTGAACGCGTTTGCGCATGAAGCAGCACCGAACTTCGAGGTCTTAACGAGGACAACGAGAACAGCGTAGACTGCACTGCGCACACGAAACATCTTTCAGAGTTTTGTGAACACTGAGCTGGCCGCGGGAATCCTGCCGGAAGTTTAAGTGCGCGAATACGTTTGTCATTTGAATGGAGCCATTCCAGCTGATATTGAAAATGCTTGCAAATGACAACGCACGTGCACGCTTACGTCTCATTCAGCAAGAACCATATTTGCGACAAAACCCATTGCATTATTTCATGGGTTTTTTCTTCATTCACAAATTTCGAGTGCCTTGCAGAAGAGGCGCATAACTGGGCGTGACTTAGCCTTGTATCCTTGTAGGCGCTTATGCTTTCGGCCAAGGAGGCGAGCAGGGTCGAATGGTAAGGGGAGAGCACGCATGTTTTTGTCATATCATGAGAACTCCGGGAACGTTTCTAGTGTTATGAACTTTGGTCCTACTTACCGCTCTTGGCCCGGCGACAGAGCCATATTCAGGATTTTCCGATCAGGGGGGGGGCACCCCCCCTGTTCGGGAAAAAGGCCAAATATGGCCCTGAAATGGGTCAAAACTGGCCTAAAATGGCTTAATTAACGCTATAAATGGCATATTCAAGCTATATTATGTCCTCTCCCTACAATTTATCGCTTTAATCTTCCCGCCACAATAAAAGGTCCCATTTGCTTTTTTTGACTCTCCCCCCCCCACACTAGGGATCGGTACGCCACTGCGAAGAAAACAGGTAGTTGGAATGCAATTTAGTTTGGCGACTTGAGGGCTACCTCGTCTGAACGACCTAACGCTGATCTTGCCTCAGGGTCGGTAGCCTGTGGATGCCGTTTATTCAACGACTGATAAGACAGCTGTTGGGTCATAAACCATGTATATCATGTATGAACGAATAAAGAGCACAACAGCACGATAACGGGATTAACCAATTTCGACGGCCAACGAGATCAACCTGTAAGGACAGACAGAAAGACAGTTCAGAAGCCTGGCGGCGAAAAGGTTTACGAGGACACATGCCCCGCTAAAGGTAGGAATTTGAAATGAAGCAAGATATGGGATAATAGGTACACAAATAGCCAATAGGCACAGACCCACAAAAAAGGAGGCAAAAGGTGCCTCTAAAAAGGAATGAGTGTCCACTACCGAGGAACGGAGGAAGACAGCGGACCGTAGCTCAGCAAAGTTTACGTCTACAACGGCGTGTTCTAAACGAAGGCTGGAAAGTTTCGCAAACAAAGCATTAATTTTAAAGATTTCTGATAACAAGACTGTTCGTTGAAACTCCTTGCCCAACGACACCGTGGTTCGAGTGCATTATCACCGAGTATGCGGAAGCATCGACTTGGGATCGTAGTCTACGATGATGCCCTTTCGCCCAACAAAGAGCCTTTACGGGATGTGACGTTCTTGCGAACGCATCATATATCACACTTATTATGACGATAAAATGCGGGAAATGTCGCGCCGTTTATTCGACCATTGTTGGGTTAACAGCAAGACTACGTAGCGTTTGTCTTGCGCATCCCTAACTATATTCTAGAATCATAACAACATAAAACATGAAACAGATACGATGGAAATGCTACTTATAGGGTGAATTTTGCTCGCTCGCAAAGCAGCATCCGGCTAAAAAGTGCTTCCCTGTTACGCCGTCTTAGGTCCTGAGCGTAGTGCTAGCGAGGACGACTCCGACCCCGAGGACGTGTCCTCGAGGTCATTGATTGTGAAAACGAAGACGACTGCCCACGGAGTCGGAGTCGTCCGCGTCAGTATGAACAGGGCTTTAGTAACTTGCTCAGGACTGTAAAGCAATTAAGCTTAGGCTTGGAACGACAAAGTCACCCGTCCAGTCAGCCTTTTTCAATGGTGTCGTTCCAAAGTGACGAATAGAACTAGCTGCTTGCGTAGTGTGATCTGTGTATGCTCGACGATTTGATGCATAGGAACAACGACAAGCAATTACGTATCGCCAGCCATCCCCGTGCCACTGAAGCAACAAACGGGGCAAGCGGCATGGTACTTTGCGAGGTCAAGAGACCAAACTGAAATTGATGCAGTACTTGTCGTACGCACTCTTTTTCTGCTATGCATCAGAAAACACGTCAGCTTCTCCAGAATTTCTCGACTTGAGTGCGCGTGTGTGTGTATGAAGACTCCTAGGCGTTTCCGCGGATATGGCTTCAAAAAACCATACCTTACGCTGGATAATCTTTATCAGCAATATTCTTGGTTCGCAACACGATAACCACGTGATAGCAACGATCAGAACGCTACTTAAAGGGTGAATTTTGCTAGCTCGCAGAGCCGCATCGGTCAATCAGTGTTTCCCCGTTCCCTTGCTTTCGAACGTGCGTTTAAAGCTTCTGCGAGGTTTGCGGAGAAAAGCTGTACTTCTGCGAGGCACCTCTTACACAGGCTAAGTTGCCATTTTGGTACCGTAGTCTTCCTTGGCTGTCTGCCCGGTAGCTGCACGTAATAGCGGATGTTTTTGTCTTCTTGACGCGGATACTTCCGTGAATCATACTTGTTCCGAGAGTACGGCGTTTAAAATGTCTCGCCTGCCTTTGCTTGAGAAATGACGCTCTGAAAGTACGTTTGACTTTCAGACGTACGACGTTTTATTTGTACTTTTGCACTCCGTCCTACGGAGACAATAACATTCGCCTGGCTTTGCAGAACACCGCTTAAAAGGTGGATCCGCCGACTGGCAAAGGACACTCGTGCGGTTACAAGGTTGCTTCCGCGCACTTTTGCTGCCATAACCCTCTCACGATAAAGCCTCCTGTGCAGGTTAGGCCCCCGCCTCCCATTGCGACCCTAATATTGCCCCCCCCCCGCGACAAGAGCCTCCCCTAGTTTTGACCGTACTGTCGCTATTTACCGGAACTCGTTGTTTCTTCAGCGCGTTTTGCAGGTTGCGGTAACGACACAATTCGCGAGTCAGAATGCCGGTTCGCTTCCCGCTCTCAGTCCTCCTGCTTATCCTTGTAGCGCTTGCGGTCCACGAAGCATGCGGATTCGCACGACGGGTGGACCGGATACGTGACCGCGGAATCTTCCGAACGAAGGGTTCAAGCGTTGGATTGACGCCGCCAGGAAAGTAGGTCACCTCGGTACTTCTACTAATTTAGGACCACAAGAGCGACGGTGTGTCTGTTCTCATAAGTCCTTTGTTTAGGCTTCCGTATTCACAAACGTTTACGAAAGTTTTTAGACAACGGCTTCATGTGCGCATGCGAAGGCACACTCAAGAAGTGGCAAAGAAACGATATCCACAAGTGTGCTACTATTCGCCTATACAGTGCCTGTTCACACCGCCGCGGCGGCTTGCATTGTAGCCACAACTATAGTCGGCATTCTGATTTCCAATACCAAGTCGTTGCCACCCATTTTACCCTGTTCTTTCCTTACCGGCGTGATCAATGCCAAGGGATGGGTAATAAGTCAGAGTGTTTAGTAGAGTTCGGCGCCCGTACCAAGGTACGGGCCAAACCCGTAACCGTACCCGTATAATTCGGCACGGCAACACGGCACGCCTAAAAAAAGCCGTATTACACGGGCCAAGCCGTACTACGGGCCGTGTTTTATGCCGTGTTAGTGTATACGGCTTGCCAATTTTTTACCCACCACGGGTACGAGGTACGGCACGGGTGAGGTCACCACGGGTACGGGTTTGGCACGGGGTCCCAGCGCCGATCTCTAGTGTTTAGTATCTGGGCGGGCAATCGTCAGCTAAAGAACAAACATGGTCGTTGGTAAGGATTAAACTGACAGCGTCAATCTGAAAAATATGAAGTTAGCAAAAAAAAAAAACACGTTCCTTGATAAAACGCCAAGTTATTTGATCAGGAGAGCGTCAGACTCGTGCAGCAGGCCCACTGGTAGTGGAGACGACAATTAGTTGGGCACGCGCATCCAAAAAGGGCCTTAAAGTGTTATCAGGGTGCTGGTAAAAGGTGCAAAGCATAGTGCTACCGTAGTCCTCATTAGTGTCTATGACCGAGCTCCACACGATAGCGGATGTTATTGTCTCTGCCTGAGCCGAGACTACACGGAATCACATTCGTTCCGAGGGTACGGTGCTTGAATGCCGCGCCAATTCTGAGTTCACGCTCGGAACATTCGTCGGTGCAACGTATTGTTTGCACTTTTTGCACTCGAGTAAAAAGTTTAAACGTCCAACAGAATGTTTAAACGACGAATTTTGTCGTGCATGCATTCCGAAGCGACGCTTAAGAAGCAGCAGGGAAACAATATGCGGAAGAGTGCTGCGTTCATACAAATAAGAA
>JNEY01001572.1:0-16331 GCA_020875895.1 Aphelenchus avenae
AAAACCAATGCGAATTTCCCCTTCTCAAACAACATATCCCGCCTTCGGTTGTTTGCTTCGATGGAATTCTCCTCCATCCAAAGCAAGCTTTATAGACGGACCATTAGCGCCCTCTCTTAGCTTAGTGCCCTGCCTGACCCCCCTTGCACTACTGATGGTTTAAAGTCCACCCTCTCTAATTCACTAGCCTTTTGCACGCATCAGCCTCATGGCGAATTTCCAAATGTCAGGGCAACAAGGCACGCACGCGAACAACACGTCGAGAATGAAATCATTTCGTCATCGGCGGCGAGGGATGCGCCCGCTTCGAAGAGACGATGTCGGGTTTGTTTTTAAGGAGAGAACGCGTAACTTGTGACCTCTCGCCCGCATGGACCTCATCCTGCTCGAGGGTTGGCGGAAACCGGCCGGTATATATGCGACGCACACTTTAAGTCGAACAGCGCCGGTCCGGATGGGTTATCTGAACAAACCCCATCCACAACAACTTGACCTGGCGCTTTTTTGCATTTAATTATTTAATGACACGTTGCCAAAAACAAAAGAAACTGCTTTTCATGACAAGGCAACAGCTGCTTGTTTTTTCAACTTCCCCATAATCTCTTGGATTCGGTAAAAGGTTCTCGTTACGAACGTCAAAGAGGTCATGACCTGACATTGTTTTCCTTAATGTTTTTTCACTCAGTGTTAATGGTAGATAAGCAATGATAAAGTCGTCCGAGCGCCCACTTCTGCAATTTTACATTGTCGCATCAGTTGAGCATGCACTGGGAACAAACAAGTCGAGAAATCGTTTCGTCACCGACGGCGAGGGATGCGGTCGCTTTGAAGAGACGGAGCACGCTTGCAATGAAAAACAACATGGACACTTCGCAACCTCCCGTCACGACGGACCTCACCCTGATCGCGCGTCGGCGGAAACCGGCCAATATATAAGCGAGGCACGTTTCATTGGAAGAGCGCCGGTCCGAAGTCGCTGGGTTATCGTTCAAATATGCCCCATAGACACCAACTTGACCTGGCGCTATTTTTTTGCCGTTGAGTGACGCACGCGTGATCATTTTTCTTCCAGAAGAGAGCAACTGTTTGTGCTCTTTCCTTTCTTTGCGCCCATCGCGAATCATACCTATTTGCAGGGCTTATTACCATGTTGTTTATTTTCAAGTAGCCATACTTGCACGACGCAAAACCAGGGTACACCGTTATGGACTTGCAGTTCTATAGCGTCGTTCCGATCTGGTCGGTCTATTTCCAGTTTATCGTTGTACGGGACAAAATCATAACTCACTTGAAGGGCATTTACAAGCCAAAACTGCAACGCGGGACGCTTCCGTATACTGCATCTGATCCGTTGTTGACGGCTTAAGATTCGACTCTGTCTTAAGATCGGGACTCAGGGTCATTCCTGAACTCACACATAGCTTAATGAGCTCTAAATCCGGATGGTTTTCCAATTCAGAAATCCAAATTACCAGACCTCGGATATTTATACTAGGTTAGATATCGTTGGCCGGATGCATAATGAACGAAATGGTGTCGCTAGGCTCTGCCAAATGAAATGACGAAATACATTTATCAGATTCAAACAGAACCGTACAAACTCCAAAAATGTGTAATATAACGAAAGCCGTGAGTTATGCCTTCTTAAATGAAGCCGTGGGTTATGCTTTCTTGCCGAGGTAGGCGTCTGCTTGCCAACCGCAATTGGCGGCGGCCCATCTGCCTGGGTCGTAGGGGTACATCACAGTGCAGTTGTTGCCGGACGTGGCCGATTGCGGGTGGTATTGGTCCACTCGAAGAAGGAGCTTGCATTTAGATCGCTGATCGGGCCGATCCAGATGGACGGACAACCGGAGTTCACGGTAGGCGCCACATCTAAAACGTATAGTGTCCCTTTTTCTTGTAAAAATCAGATACGAAAAAACCAGGTCTTGGTAAACATTGGAATAGGACGAAGTTGACTCCTCAGCAGCGTGAAGGGATGCGAGCTGGGCGCCTTGGGCCTTGCACGCAGCCTCGGGTCGGCCTGCGTCTTGTAGACAGCCTCCTTCTTGTAGCAGAACGAGCCGACGCAGTCCATCCGGCCTCGCATGTCTTTTGAACTGAAGGAAAAATCCTTTCGATCAGCGAAAAGTCTTTCTCAGCGTACCGCTCTCGATGGGCTGAGGGACGTTCGCACACTTTTCTTTGGCGTCGATGATGCTCTGCGTGACGCCATACTGGTGCAAAGTGTCACGAATCCGCTGCTTGATGGTGGGATCGTTCAGGTCGGTGCCGTAGACCACCTGCTTTGCGTCCTCGCAGCTGCCGGCGATGCTCTTCAACAGGCTACCAGGCTCCACTTGCCCTTGTAGAGGCAGAGGTTCGGCCCGCCGGAGTCGCCCTAAAAGCGTCCGAGTGCCAGAGGCTTAGAACAGTTTTGGGTTACGCAGCTTTGACGTTATTTGTTCCAAAAAAAACATTTCCCAAAAGTTATATTGACTGGTTCGCACGAAGCTAAAATGCACGATTTCCGGTAGTAAACGGAAGAAGACACTCAAAAGTCGACGCCCTGTCTCACCAAAACTATACAGTTTTTGTAACTGTGCCATTCATTAAGCACTTGAGGACTTCGTCGCACTTCGCAAAGTCGCAAAAACACACATTTTTATTCGAAGTCCGCAAACAAAAGAAGCTTTTCGATGTTAGTCTCAAGGAGGCCAGCAATTTTTAACCATTATTAACCTTCGTTTCGGTTTTAACCGACCGTATAGACAACCCTCCGCTTACACTGCACAGGTTCCCCTTGATTTCGTCATAGCCGATGAAGTTGATGTGCGGGACGTCGGCGCAAGTCGTCTGGAACGAGTTGCGGTAACCCCGGAGCTGATTCGCCGCGAAGTGCAGTCTGTTGTAGTTGTAGTAGCCGTAGCCGTAGGCGCGGCACTCGCCCAGCTGGCTGTCGCCGTTGCCGAAATAGCCGGGGACCGTGGCCGCGCCCGTCGTCACGTCGAATGGCAGCTCCAGGGCGTAGGGCGTGTTCGCACCGGCGCGGAGATTTTGAAGCCCTGTGTCGAGGATGATCATCGTAATCTCGAACGTGTTGCACGTGTCGAATTTTGGGTGTTGGATGGCGGTGCCGGTCCAGGACTGCTCTCCGGCGCCCGGCGCGTTCCGGAACGGGTCTCGAATCTTGCCGCTGGTCCTGCATGTTTCTACCAAGTTAAAAATGTATCGTTGTGAGACTTGACGATTTTAACATTAGGACGTTTAAAAAAGGAAAAAATTAAAAACTTGCAGACTTTGAGTTGAGTCCGGACAAAATACTATATTTCCACGAATAACGAACAAAAAACGGTTTTGTATCCAGTAAAGAAGGCGAAGCCAAGCTCAAAAAGGATATCTTCTTAGTTTTTTTCTGTTAAAAAGCGTGCATCAATGGTGCTCGTGTTTATTGTCATAGAGACGGTGACGGAACTTTCCGAAACTTACTTGTACGTGTTGACGCCGTCTCCCGAGGGATATACATGGCCTACGGTGAGTATCACTCGGTCGCTGATCGGCGCACCGTGCAAGGTGGGCGACGAGACGAAGGCTGACGCGATGTCCGCATCGCAACCGCCGTTGATGGCGAGTGCTGAAGAGACTACCTCAACAAGTAGGACCGCCTTGAGACGGCAGCAGGACGTCATTGCTTTGGAAGCCGAAAGGACGTGGAATCGAAGCTTTCGGACATGGCACAATTAGCTTCATCGTTTCCATAAATGTGGAAAAACTGCGCTACAAACACATCCGGCGGAAGGGCCTTGTGGCTGTCGGCGGCGTCGACAGTTGCGCAAACGCCACGCACGAGAGGATCTTCGGAGCTGTTGTTAAGAACAGCGCGTGCCCCTGCAGAGGCAAGACGTACTTTTACCTTTGTCGGGTGATTTCAGCATATTGATGCGTACCAAATAGTGTCTGTGAAGTATATGCGCGCAACTCCCCACAGACCCGATGGGCTTGTTTAAACGCAACCTTCTTCCTTCGACTTTCGCTTTGAAAAGACACTCACGCGACTGCCATCGGGAGTCCGGCGATTACCTTCAGACGTTTAAAAGACATGAATAGAGCAGTCCACTACGCGCATATCAGATCTTTCCCGGATAACGATATTCTCTTGCAATCATCGTACTTTTGCATTCCACGACGTCCATGTTGGAGCATCCGGTGCCTGATGATGCTTGAAATGCCGGGGCCAATAATCTACGATATAAAGTGGTTTAGATGTCATCCCAGGCGGCGCCTAGCGGCGGGCAAAAATTCCTAAAACACGAATACGGGTACGGCATGGGGGGTCATCACGGGCACGGGTACGGCACGGGGTCCTAGTGTTGGCTCGGTTTGTTTTTTTGCACTCACTCTTTTTTACCATTTGTCACGCACGGTTGTACGCAAAATGAATTGCTTTTTAAGAGGGGCAACTCCAGACCTGGGTTATTTTCGTGTTGGTCGTAAATAATGCCTTGTCACTACGCTAAAAATTAACCGATCTCCCAATCGGCACGCTCAAAAACCCATAATGAACAAGAGGAAATCAAGAGCTTGTCTAATATAAATTGGACAATCAGTAAGGCTTTTACTGCAGATCAAGAATTTCAGATTATACCAGTAGTCTGCAAGAAAACGTGGAGTAAGTAGGTCACACGGCTAACGACAAAAAATAGTGGATATCACTGAAAACGGCGACGAGCATTCTGTCGCGGGCCGGCTTCACCGGCCTCTTTCAGTCCATTAGGCGACCTCGTTCTTCTCCTGCGTATCCATTCCTGCGCCTCCTCGTCCTCCTCCTCCTTAACCTTACGGTCGCGGAAGCTCTTGTATTCGTCCTGCTCGTCGATGTCGTCAAAATAACTGCGCTTACCGAACGACACGTCCGTGAAGTAGCTCTCGTAGAGTACAACTTCGTAGTGCTTGCTGTCGTCGTCGACCGGCGGAAAACGATATCGAACATCCGTCCCGTCTGTCCTACCCGGCGCAAGGTGTTGAGCGTACGCTGATAGGCCGCGCTGCTTCGGCGGGCCGCCGAAGAACTTCAGGTTTCCAGCAGGTCGGACGTCACCCGATTGGAGACGCTAAACGTCGATGATTTGCGACACAATTGTTTGGGCCTGTGGGAGCGTCCAGGGACGCTAAGTATGTGGTGGTGGGTCGAGTTCCGGATCCCCCACCCCACCTGTGGGACCCACGTAATTATTGGATGCTCCGTATAGAAGCATTTTAGAAGGCTCGCATATTAAATTGCTAACCTTGAAGAATTTTGTGAGGAACAAGTCGGTGATGCCAGAGTATTCGATCATCAGGCTGCGGCATTGCCCTCCAGGCGCCGTGTACGGCGAAAAGCAGAAGTCCAGGATGGCATCGTCCGAAGGCCCAACCGGCATTTCGATTCCGATTCCAAACAAACTCGGTTGAAGCACGTTGTTTGCGACGCTTGCACGAAGCAGAGCATCGGTGATGAAGCCGCTGGGAACGACGCTTCCTCCAACCGCAAACGATTTGAGACCGCGGCAACCCACTGCGGCCAGGAACATGTCGTCATCAAATGCGCTGAAGTCGGCGCCATTGAATTCGAGGTGCAGAACGACGGCAGTACGGATTGCTTTGAGCAACGATGTCCAATGGTTCGGACGAAGTGTTATGCTGCAGCCCCAGAAAACCGCCGCCTAGATGAAATCATTCTACGTACAGAAGCCGCAGGACGCTTTTTTGGGGCCCAAGTTGATCTCTGCTTTAACTGCAGAACAGGCAAGTCAAGAAACAATGATCGCTTCCTATGGATCTGCGTAGGCGTTGTTATAGGTTACCTGAAGGCGGTCGACGTACGAATTGCGCAAGAAAGCCGCGGCACAATGCATAGCGTCGTCCATAGTGTTGAACGAGCGATCAGTCCCGGAGTAGTCGATCGAAACCTTTAGCGTTGAATCCTTCCATTGGCATAGCGCTATTCTTTGCACCGATCGAAGCGGATACACGGCGCAGCACTGAGCGATAAGGGCGTCAAGCCATTTGCTGACAGCGCACGCGTTGTCGAGGTCTCAGCGGCTCAGGAATTGCAGCGCTTCGGCAGCGATTTCGCGAAGCATTCCGAGTAAATTTCGACGAAAATGCGCAAGATGCTAGCTTGAACTGCCAAGACGACAGCTCTTTTATAGCGCTGATGCGTAACGAACTATCAAGCGTCTTTCTAGGTGGCCTCTTTCACATGCTCATCGACTTAAACTGATTTGCCCAGCGCACGTTTCCTGAACTTGAGCTATAGCTAGTAGTTTATCCAGGTCTCTGGTATAGCGAACCTTTTTTTCTTGAAGCGGCATTCACAGAACTTTCTCAGGCCTTTGCGCGGCTTAACCGTTAGCATAGAATCCTTCCGCTCTCAGAGAGCTAGGTATTCTACGCACCGGTCGAAGCGGATACACAGCGCTGTTTTAGAACTAATGCGCAACGAACTATTAAGCGTCTTTCTCGGAGGCCTCTTTCACATGCCCTTCGAGCACTGTTTTCAAAGGATTATTCTACCGAACGCTATCTGAACTTGGGTCAGGCAAAGAGCTTACACAAGTCCCCGATAAAGCAAGTATTTGATCTTTGTCAAGGCACGGTATCAAAGAACATTCGCAGGCTTTTGTACAACTTGTTCTTCTGTCGGCTTTGCGGAAATTGTTCCCGCTTCGCTTATCTTAAACCTTCTTTTCGGAGAACAGCTCAAATTGGGCCTTTAGTTCGCCGGCCTAGAAAGAGCCTAGAAATGAGAATATGTCGCATAGGGGCCTGGCGGTACGACGACGATGCGTGACGAGAATGGGAAGAGGGGACTGGTTGATGTCACTTCAAGCCCTTCCAAGGCAGGCCGATCTTAACCCACCGCAGGCAGCGCCGACGAAATTTTGAAGCTATTTTCCGGACGAACGGTCCGGAAAGGAAAAAACAGCCGAAGATCCGGAAAACTTCAAAACGGCCACCAAGACTTTATAAAACGCATTAGTTCCAGCTAAAAGCAACGTCCGCAAGGACTGAAACACGCCTTTTTTAACTTGTCTAAGCAACAATCCATGCATGCATCAGCGTTACGAAATATTCGAGAGTGACGTGTCAACCAAGTACGCACGGGAACAAACAAGCCGACAATGAAATCATTTTGTCATCGGCGGCGAGGGACGCGCCCGCCTAGAAGAGACGGAGTCGCTCTTGTTGTTGCAAAGAGAACGCATCATTTGCGACCTCTCGCCCCCATGGACCCTCACCCTGCTCGAGAGTCGGCGGAAGCCGGCCGGTATATAAGCGAGACCCGTTTTCAGTGGAACAGAGCCGGTCCGAAGTGGGTGGGTTATCAATTGGCATAAAACCCCATCCACACCAACTTGACTTGGCGCGCTTTTTTGTAATTCACAGATGCAGAAGCACGCAAAATGGTTGCATTCAAGAGCAGAGCAACTCTAACTGGTCTTTTTTTAATAAATGCGGAGGTCCCAGTCGCCTGGTCTCATTTTTTTATTTGTGTGCCGTCTGCCACGAATTACGCATAATCCAAAACAAGAATACAATTGCATGACCACTGGTAAATAATGCATCAACAATCGCCCGCCGACTGTGGTCCAGTCAAGCTCTGGAGGAGAGCAGAAGATAAGTCCCTCTAAGTTCATTCATGGCTCTGACCTGCAATTCACATTCCAGTCAGTAGTGCCTAGTGCTATTATGTCGCACACAAATATGCAGTCCTTTGTGGCGTATTATTGGGCCAGGATAGCGGATAAAGTGCACACGGTCGTTTATGAAGCATGTTTTCAATGCGAGCACAACTACCTATTTCCCCGAATAAATCTGCCTCGCGAATAACTCTCTCCCTCGGATAAGCCCCCTCCCAAAATAAATTACTGAAAATTTTTGAAATTTCAATCTTTTAAATTGAGTTTACGAAAAAATTACCCCCCCCCCCCTCCGGGAAAGTTATTCGGGCAAATGCGTACGGGAAACGCTTTTATGGGTCTATTCTAAGTAAGAAAGTAGAAGCAGAATTAAAACAACCAAATGTAAGTTCATCCGGGTCAAGAATTTTTGCTTAGTCTTTTTGAGCTCTCAGTTGTAGTCATCGCGTTCACTTTGGAGTGCAAAGGCGAAAACAAGCGTTCGCCAGCCGCTTGTTTACGTGTTTGTTTGTCCCGTGGTTGCGTCGAGTTGTTTTCGCCGACCGCGTCTCCCTCTCTCGCCGGTGTTATTCTTTTTGGTCTCTTCCCGTCGGAGCGCATGTCCGTCTTCCGAACGTTTTTCCAGTCGCAATAGGTGGTTTGTGCTGCTTATTTCTGTTCTTTCCTCCAGGATTTTTAGCAGACAGGCTTTTACTGACGACAAGAATTGTCCGACTGTCGCGACCGTACCACTCCAAAAAGGGATTTCCTTTGTTTTAGAACACTTCACGATGCTACGTGTGAATGCAGCTTCGAATCTCGCGAAGGCCTTGACAATCAGTAAGTCTCTATTATTGTACGTTGGATAGAACAGGGTCTCTGTCGTCCGGCACTCGTTGTGTTTTTTTCGTTGAGGGGCAAAAGACATAATCGATCCGCTTCTGGCCATCGCGGATGCTGCCCATTCCCAAGTTGCTAAAGAAGTCCGTGCACTCCGAATTTCAGCCAAAATATCTCCGCTATTTTGTGAAATGTTTTTAGCCAACGTCCTTGCTTATTTGGGCTTAGGGCGTTTGCTAAGGTTTAAGGCAGCCTCATCCCTCCAGGACAAACGTTTTTACGCCCAGTTAACGCGACATTACTACTGGAGATTCCACCTATCACCTATTTGGACGAACGCTTGCACTCGCATCTTAGGTTTAGGCTTAGTCCGTTCTCTAAGTCTTAAGGTACGCTGCGCTTGCATAAACTCCCTTTTGTGACACCCTTCATTATTTTGTTTTTAGATAGTCGCCGAGCGCTTTCTCTCAGCGCCTCAGCTGGTCGCGACGACAAGCCGATCCTCGATCAAGCCAAGGATGTCGCGAAGAAAGCGGCCGACAAGCTCTCGGACGCGGCGACGGCGGCTGGCGACAAGCTCTCGGACATCGCGGCGTCGAAGACCGAACAGAGGCGTGAACGACGCCTGGAGAAGTTGGGACAGGGTCTGGCCAAGAAGTCTATTAAGAACTTCGGGCCTGATAAGGTACGATTACCGCTTTGTTACTGTCTAGGCGAGCTTAAAAACCGCTAATTTTAAATGCAACTTTAGGTGTGAACTTTTATTAAACTGTAGGTAAATATACACAAATAGCATTAAAACTGGAATTTTATCCAAAAATTATTGACTTGTTTGAATAGCTAATTAACTCGGACTTAACTCGTGTCTCTTTTAGGACAGCGTCGACAAGCTGCCTGCGTCCAATGTACCCCGTCGTAAGCGCGATCCGTACGCGCGCGGAATGCCGACGCAATAGTACTGTCGCAATCTTACTTCAATTGTTTCACGGTTTTATTCTCAAAATAAAAAGATTTTTCCGCAATTTTGCTTGCGCTGAAGCCGAAAAGCCAACTACCCGTTCCACCATTATTAGAAGTGGGATCGTTGGAGGACCGGACAGCACCTTCCCCTCCTCCGCCCATGCATGCAGCTTAATCGCGGTTAGAACAAAGATGTAACATTTTCACACCAGACAGCCCTTGTTTCTTTGACCTATGAAAGGACGTCTACTTATGATTCCGACTGCAAATCGACTGAATCCGCCGTATTTGTCGCTGAAAACGCACTGTTTTCTAGAGCTTAGGCAAATTCATTCTCGCGCATAAGCCCTGGGCGCAGGTCTTGGAATCCCGCACCGTAACTCGACAGAAAAAAGAAAACTCCCATCCTAAACTGATACTGTCGTTGCGTCGCTTGCAAGCTAAGCCGCGCTAGCGACACGGAGAGACCTATCCGACGTTGTGAAGTCCCGAGAACTTATACCCTCGCATAAGATTAGGGCGATGCCGTTGTGAGTCACGCAGTCGGACGATGGGCGTAAAAGTGGATCAGGTTGTATCCAATGCCTACGTCCGCGTGAAAATTAGGAGGGCCGTTAATCAGAGAGTAGACAATAATTAAGCGGATGTACGGGAGGTCATAAATCACGGTAAAGCATGTAAAACGAATCAGACAAATGTACTTGCACTTGTGGACGTGCCAAGAGGGGGAGAGGATTGTTTTTAACTTAATTCTTTGCGCTGTGAGTGCGCTATGCTACCCCAGACAATGCACTTTACGACGCGTTGTACTAGCGAGCAATTCGTCCACAGGGCGGCTGAACTGGCGCCAGTCAGGGAGGCGGTTGTGAAGGGGCACTGGGCAGCTGCATATTGGTCACAGGTCGCCTCCCCTGGTGGGTAATGCCTCTCCTGGCTGGTCTTGCCCAGCCCACGGGTGGAAAAAATTTGTAATTCTGGTCGTTCAAGCCGTCAAGACAAGCCTGGGATTCAATTACTGAACAAATTTTTTACTAACAATGTTCACAAATCACTCGGTCGGCGACTGCGGCGGACCNGACAGGCACATCTTCAAACCAACCTCTCTAGTGCCTCGCGCGGTTCGTACGTAGATGCTAAATGCACCATCACATTTTGGAACCGTACCGTGGAACCCGGCCGATGCAGGTTTCGTTTAAACGAAATCGGGTCCAAGGCAATCTGACGCTGGCGTTCACAGATCGTCGAGTGCAGCACACAGACTCGGCGGATACCCCCTTCGTATTAAACTCCGTTCTGTACTGACCGTCCGTACCGAACTACGTCCCGTACTGAAATCCCCGTAACAAACTCCGTTCATAGCGTATGGTAGGGAAAACGGAACGTCGAAAAAAGTGACGCTTTCCGTGCCGTTATCCACAAAACGGGTCGGGACGGCTTTAATTTTCGAACCCGTTCCGTAGTCCATTCCGAATTAGACGAAATTGGACACGGTCCGTTTCATCCTTCTGCCGTTCCGTTTCAGTCGAGTAAGAAAAAGAACGAAAACCGCGCGGAATGGAGTACGGTTCGGTACGACGCGCCAAGTCTACAACATACCATTGCCCTTACCACGGCTGGCGTCGAGCCTCGGTCTCGGTCTCGGAAAACCGAGAGTCTCGGACATTTTGGAGGACTCGGTCTCGGTCTCCGTCGAAAAACCGAGACTGAACCGAGATTTAGAGATGGCGCCGGTAGGCGCCGCCCAGCGAAAGTTTTTCGCTATATGACCATTTTTGAACAAAATTTTTGCTGGCGTCACATGCGGCGAGCATTATCTTTACGGCCAACTCACATAGTAGATTTCAAGCAAGGATTTTCTTCCGCTAGTGCCTTACGCCTACCTAGTATGTACCTAAGTAATTGCTGGAGTCTCGTTCTCGGTCTCGGAAAACCGAGAGTCTCGGACATTTTGGAGGTCTCGGTCTCGGTTGGGTTTCGGATTCTCGGTCTCGGTCTAATTTTTAGGCCAGCATCGTCTCGGTCTCTGTTTGAATTTTGAAAATGCCCAGCCCTGGCCCTTACAGCGTGTCTTTATTTACACATTCGCTATGATCCTGACCAGCCGCCAATTAGTTATGCAGCATGGCGTCGTATTAGCAGCTGACGTGTAACCTTTATTAAATGCCAATAGAAGACAGGCACCACCGCCGATTACTAACGCCATATGCCCCGCTGGGACAGCCAAGATCAATGTTCTGCGAAATTCCACTTAAGTATTAATTTCTCTAATGGTTAGGCATACCTGCTCAGCTTGCATAATCGAATTCAGGTATTCTACTTCCTTAACTTACTCAACTCGCCTTTTGTGTTCCGAGTGATACGCGAAAGTGCTTAGGGACAGAGTCAGCGCTTCTGATTTTCGAAAAATTTCACCTCATCTTCAACCTCAAGCGAGATCTTTCGAGAAACCCCTACCTCAACCTGAACCAGGGTTTCGCAGAAACCTCAACCTCAGCCTCAACCGGTGGAGGTTGAAGCTTACCCTCAACCCCAACCACAGTTGCTTCTCTCCCTTAATCGAGTTGAGTGACCCACGGTCCCAAGCTTGCACGGGCCTATTTGGCAGAAATCTTATTGAGTATTAGAAATTACAGAAAACGACGGTTGGGCTGGTGTTTGAGACGCGGGTGAGACAGATAGCCATAGAGCTGGCACGCTCCGGCGGCATTTTTTCGTTCCCGTTCTGTTCTTCCGGTGATCCCCCGTTCCGGTTCCGTTATGTTCTTTTCTCGACGGACTCATTTTTCAAAGCACTGTTCCACTGAATGCCAAGAACAGGTAGAACCGATGTTCCATTCCCGTTCTTTCCGTTACCGACTGTTTCCCTGTTCCAGTTCCGTTCGCTACCCGGCATAATTTTATTGCTTAGCTATTGGATTCGCATACGTGTTCCTTTGCAGTATGGAGCGTCTCAGCGACGAATACAATGAGCAACTGATCGTTGCCTGCGAATGGATCACTGTCGATAGAAGAGAAATCCCCTGGGGCGAGGCGCGGGGTGTGAATGATTAGAGAAAATAGGATAGTATTCAGAAGACAATTGACAATTTATTTTAAGCATGGGGAAGTACCGTTGGTACCTGCTCAATGCCGTGTTCTGGAGCTACTCGTACGAGTTCTTCATCACATTATGGAAGCCCGTCTTCCTTGGGGCAACGTTCGTTGGCTTCTCGCGCAGCGTAGTGCCTCTCGGGCATCTGACGTCCTGGTGGGTGCTTCAGGCGGTGATCGCTTGCATGGTCAACATGGGGCTCGGCATCGTCAAGGAGCTATTCTACCGCTTCTCGCAGGTACGAGACAAACTAGCGCTGTTCGAGCGTACGGAATGGATCGACGCGAAGCACTAGCCGACCTAAGGTGGGGCTCGTGGCTCGAGTAAGGGAAAGCACCCCTCACCTTCCTGGCACTCGGATGCTTACGCGGGCATTCCCGAGTGTGGTAGTCGCCATCTATCTTGCCTACGCCTCCGAAAGCAAAAAGGCACCCAGAACAATAAAAAAAGTACCGTAAGGCTATCTCTTTCTGTTCTCAAATCGGAGCAAGAGGAATGAGCTCGGCATACGGAACTCGGAATTTGGGATCAACTTCGACCAGATTATGGACCAAGTTCTTAGTTCAAGACGGAAGTTATTTGACCGGAATTATAAAAGGTTCTTCTATTATTAGAATCGGAACAAAAACAACCGGAATGAGGAAGTCGGACTTCCAATAAGCCCTTGGCTAGCGACCAAGATGAGTTCCCGTTTAAAGACCGGCAACTTACCGTACTGACCGTAGTGGTCCGCGACGTACCGTACTGACCCACCTCGTACCGCACGCCTTACTGTGCGGTACGGTACGGCAGTATGAGCCGTAATATGGTACGGTACTAGTTTGTGCCGTACTCGCGCAAACACCGAGGAAAACTGGAGCCGTTCCGTATCGTACTGGCCGACCGCACCCCACCCGTACCATAGGCTGTAGTGCCCAGATCCACCGTACCGTACTACGTATCGTACCATACGTCAGTACGGTACAGCCATAGCACCTGAAGGGTTGCCGACATTTGGTCTTGTTTGTATGCGTCATTAGCGCTTTTAGGCGTACGTGGGTGCCTTCCGAAATTTCTTCGAGCACCGAGTGATTCCAGTCTACGTTTTGTTGCACCTCGCCTGCTACGGATATGGCATGGGCCCAGCGCACTTGGCGGTCATCAGGGACGAGAAGGCAGTAGCACAATACCTCAGTAGCTCGCTGCCGGGAGTCGGAAGTTTCACTGCGCTCAACGGGCACTGGGCGTTCAACCGAACGTCGCGCTCAGAATACTACGTACTCTCGATTGCTGTGTGGTAAGTTGAACGATGCTAAAGGCCGGCAATCTGACAGTTGGTACGGACATACCGAAGTGTACTGCCGGACTGTCGGTACGAAGTACGGTACAGGTACAGAGTGCGGTGCAGCTCCAGTTTCGTCGATATTTAGCATTAGTACGAGCCGTACTAGTACCTTGTTGTACCGTATTATGGCCCTTACTGCCGTACCGTACTGTACCGTAGGGTACGGAGTACGGTAGGGGTGGGTCAGTAAGGTACGGAGTATGCCGTGAAGAGGGTCAGTACGGTACGGCGTACAGTACGAGAGGGTCAGTACGGTACGGAGTACGGTAAGGGTGCAAGTTAAATGTTGCAGAGCCTGGAGTACCCGATTTAATCCGTCGCTTTCGGCGCAGTCAAACAGTTAGCGAAGTTCGCGCGAATGATCTTTTAGGTACCTTCTCGCCATACTTCTCGGCTCCATTATGCTTCTGATTCTCTGGCTGACGACACAAAGGTGGTCTCGGTTTGAGACGAATCGCTCGACGCACCGCATGCATCTAATATTACTGCGAGCCTTGATGATTCAGTTCGTCCTTGCGTGCCTATTCGTCATTCTTCCGATGGCGACGACGGCACTGGCGCTCTATTTCGGTAGGCGTCGTGAGCGAATTTTATTATTTAGGCAGTTAGATAGTTTCTGAATTTTTACTTTGGATACCCTTATTTATTACGCGATGCTTCTTTAGCCTGGCCCAAATGCGGACCAATTGCAACGTTCATGACTGCCATGACAAGCGTCCACGCATCCGCCGACTTTGCAGCGCTGCTGTGGTTGATTACGCCCTACCGCTTGGCCATTAGAAGGCTCCTAGGGCTCGGTAAAGCGTCGCGCAAAGTGCCTAGCATTGTCGTTTCCAGCGTCCATGTTCGATAAATCATTAGCGCAGGACATGTAGTTTAGAACAACAATACGGTAGAAACCAGGGAGAATTTAAAAAAGTCGGTCTCTATATCTTTAAAAAATCATTGTTTGCAGTCTACGCTGTTCTACGAGAGGCACATACCACGAATGTTTCCATGCCAAAATATCAGAACTTGAGTGGCTACTATGAGTTAGTTGACTAGCAAGCAAGCTTGCACGTTAGTTACCTATCAGGCTACTTTTGTCTTCCCTACAGATCCTCGGACCTAACAGCTGCTGTCATAATGGATTTCGCGAAACAAACAAACAGAGTACAGCCTTATATCATGCGGTGTTCTTTCGAAAGAGCTTGTAATACGGGTGTTGTTCTACTGCCAAAGATCGTCGAGCTTAGCTCGACGACTGCTATCTCACTCAGATGAGACAGGTGCATCGAGGGACGTGCCAGTTGCTCCAAGAAAGGCGCTAAACGGAAGTAATCAGTGAAGGTATGACGCTGGAGACCTGCTGCGATGACGTCTCTCCGTCCAGAAACTAACGATATTTTTCGTTTAAAATATCCTTGAGAAAAATGCTATCTACCTTTCATTGCGTTTTTGAGAAGTAATTCAATCAAAACAATCGCCATTAATCTGCTTTTTTAATGTAACTTATTTTAGAATGGATAAGAGGTCTTCTGTTCTCTATGACCCAGCTATCACACAAAGCGCCGTTCAGTTCAGTCGTCTTGGTACTTGGGTACACCACCGTTGTTATTTGCACTGTGAACTCCGGGCTAGTACTAGAAATGGTGATTTTATAACGTTTCGCGCAGGTGACAACGAAACCTGGGACTATCCGTTATAGGAGTCTGAAAACGTTTGATATTTACTAAATACTAAAATTCGACGGGAACGAGGGATGCGGGATGAAATTTGACTGACGAGAACGAGACCGATACCAGACCCCCCGAGACCGAGACCGGGACCGAGACCAGACTCATGACCGAGACCGAGACTTGAAATATTTTCGGCCCAAAATCGCCCCACCGCGGTCAAAAATGTAAAAAAGTTCGGCTAAAATTGGCCCGCCGCAGGCGACACCAACGAAATTTTGGAAGAAAATATAGTAAAAATTTCGTAGATCGGCGCCTAGCGTCGGGCCATTTTGGTCTTTTTTTTCTCTCATAACCGAGACCGGGACCATCGGATTTTCCCCATGACCGAGACCGAGACCGAGACCAGACCCCCCGAGAGTCTCGGTTTTCGAGACCGAGACCCGCATCCCTGACGGGAACCGCTCAATTACTGCGGCTCAACCGTGCCTGCTTTCGACGTCTGCGTTTTCGTTACACCGCGGCTGCTGTTCCGCAAGTACGTTCGAAGAGAAGACACGCGACGCCCGCCCTCCCTCCTTTTGCTGCAATCACCGGGGCTCGACAGGACCGCGGCCGCTCTTTCCAAGCGTCGCTCGACGCTAGTCCACACATGAAATGGTCGCTTCCGCTGAATCAACGGGGCTTTCGAGGGTCGTACACGAGAAGAGGCACAACCTTCTCTGGTGCGAAGTGCTCTCCCATACGCGTCAATAAAAGTGCCCTTTGCACGGCGCAACACTCACTTTGTCGGATGTTGGGCGTCACGCCGCTCGTCG